>JAPFFP010112140.1:0-18520 GCA_026153255.1 Solanum medicagineum | reverse complement strand
GGTATATCAGTTTAAATAGCATTGAAGAAACTTCAGGCACTCAATTTATCCCATAACACATTTTCACCAAGTTACCCAGCACCCCACATATCTGAATCATTGATCTACTCCATCAATTATCAATGCATATATCACTTCAACCACCATTGGACATACAAAGTAACAAGATATCATTCAACACATGCAATGATATGTCAATTACAATTGAACAACTTAATATAATTAATGTGACAAGTAAATTCATGATTTCAAACAATAGCATACCAAAGCATTAGTGGTCAATTAGATCGACTTCATTGTTCTGGCATATGCATTGTTCAACTTCAATACAATTAAACACATAGTTCCAAGCTTATAACACTCTTCATGTATAGGCAACACCTAATATTAGAACATTACATTGGAATATCATTCCCAACAATGTCCCAACCAATTGACAAAACTTCGGTGAAATATGAAAATTCAAGACAAGCACATACTAGAATTTTGATCAAATAGTTGATACTTTGCAAGAGAAACATGAGAAAATAGAGCCCTAGGTGCACTGAAGAGTGGCTAGAGTTTGGCCACAATTTTGGCTGGAAATAATGGCGGTGGTTGGGACGGTGGTCAGGTTTTTTTTGGAAGAAGAAATGACTTAAGGCACTTTGAAATATATGGGAGAAATGAGAGGTAAATAAATTGTGCCCATTTTTAATTGATTTGCTGGGTCAGGTGTAAATGGGGTTCAAGTCCCACGAAACCCTAATTATGGGTTGTAATAGAATCTACAGCCCATAAGCCTTGGTCTTGTGGTTTCTTGAACCCTAATTTTGAGATATTGGCACTATGGATCCATCAACGGGCATACATAGACATACAACCAATATTTTGGATCGTAGGCGCCCCCAAAACTTAGCAAGTTTTAGAAATCTTACCTATTATCCACGAGCCGCATTAACAACCCGTAGTTTTATCTATGGGCTATAAAGTTGGCTCATGGACTTGAGTGCAAAAAATTCTTCTTACTGTAAATGATTCTACGA
Source organism: Solanum medicagineum (assembly GCA_026153255.1). Lineage (NCBI taxonomy): Eukaryota > Viridiplantae > Streptophyta > Magnoliopsida > Solanales > Solanaceae > Solanum > Solanum medicagineum. The sequence goes on along the minus strand of JAPFFP010112140.1, from coordinate 17,495 downwards.
GTCAGTGTATACGACGTGGTATGAACCATGTCCCATAGAATTGGTCGTAGAATTGGCTTTCTCTCATCTTTCAGCTTTAGTTTGCTGACTTAACCCTATTTTTGCATATTCTCCATAGAACACACTGTACCCTATAAGCCACCAGTCCTTGAGTCTAAAATTACAGCCAATAATAAGAAAATTACTACCTACAAGTCACAAAAAGCTAAAATAAAACAAAAACATAAATGTTACATCAGATATCTTGGGGTGCCTCCCAAGTAGCGTCTGATTTATTGTTGCGACACAGTTTGGACAATGTGGTTATTTAAACTTCACCATATGCCTAAACTTCCATCTTCAGATCATCGGCCTCTTCATAGAATAATAGATATTCAAGATGACTTCTTCATCATTCAATTGAAACTTGAGTTGGCCTGATTCAATGTCCATCAGTGCTTGCCTGGTGGTTAGGAATAGCCTTCCCTAGATGACTGGACTTTGAAGTCAACTTCGTAATCAAGAATCATGAAGTGTGTGGGTAATATGAACTTTTTCACTCTGAGAAGAACATCGTAAAGTATCCCCTCAGGCTTTATCGCTTTCCTGTCAGTTATAAACAACAACATGCTTGCGACAAGTTACACCTCCTTTTTAGTGGTTTATGCTAAATTCTTATTCTTAGATAGAATGAATGGAAAAGGAATAAAGTTGTCGGCGTCGATATAGAACCTAACCAAGGTTAGGTTCGATCCCATAGGGAATACATAGACTCAAGAGAATTCACCAAATTGCAATCTAAGCAAATAACCAACTTAATTCCCCAAGAGTGGGGGGGGGGGAAGGGTTACAATAATCAATGAGAAAATAAAACTAACTTTTACAAGAGAGAAGTCAATAATGGAGAGAAACTAAGGTATTGTGTTCCTCATGATTCCCCAACTCAGTATCACCAGACAACCTGATTTTTTTCTAGTGTATAGCATGCAAGACGGTAATTTAAGTTCACCAAGCCCTTTGGTCAAAGTTGAGAGGTGAATTTTATTATCCAACTTGGCTCAGCTCCATAGTGTGCATTACTAATCATTACCTATTAGTCCCAGTATAACCTCCCCTTAGTCCAGTTTGGTTGATTAGATGAGAATACATCAATTGAATCCTGTTAATTAATCTATTTCCCTATTCATTACTACCCTTGTCCAGCTAGTAACACTAGGCAGGTTTTGATGTTAGCCACCATTAGAAAACGTGCAGAATGAAGAGAATTAATTAATACATGCATATACACCTTTCAAGAATTGTGAATTATCCAGTTTTACTTTGTTAGTTTTTCAAGGTTCTCACAACCATAGTTGTAGATTTAGCTACTAATGCTATGTGTAGATATAGAGATTGTGAATTAAGAAGACATACTTGAACACTTACACAACAAATTTAAGAACAAGCAATCCAATGTCAATAAGAATCATAAGCTTTAAGATCTAATTCAACTACAAGCGTTCTCAAAGACTCTCTTACAATTTTCTCTCTCAAAATATTAAGTTCTCTGAGTACTAAGAGAAAACCTTTGAAAAATAACCTAAAGGACATTTATAATAATTAAATTCAAGTGTTAAATAAAATAGGAGAACTGGTTGGCACGCCATACGAAAGGTACTTTACGACTCATATTGAAGTTTAAGGCCCGTAATCGGGGTTTCGTACTCAGCTGCTAGAATTCTTGACTTCAACTCTATGACACCCCTCTACAGCTTGTAAAGTGGTTTACTAAAATAACCCCAAATAGTGCCCGAAAATGTTCCTTGAAAGTGCACAGATTTGTAATTTTGACATATCTCAAAATCCGTAGGTGATATCAAAAATTTGACTTCATATTCTTGTTTAGGGGTCAAAGTTAGGGGTGATGTGCTGTCAAAATACAGCACATTTGGTGCCTGAAACAAAAGATTTTGTGAGTTTTTAAAGTGACTTTATATTATTTGATGTGTTTTTGTGTTATTCTTGTAGAAAAGTTAGGTTGGCATGATTTTGAAGAAAAGTTACAGATTTTGTTGAAGGATAGGCTATACGAACCACCTACGAGTCCTAGTTCACACTATGAGTTGTGGGTTGTACCATAGCAGGAATCAAAGACCAAAAATTAGAAATTTGTCAAGTAAAGGTCACTCCTACGAGCCCAGCCCACGAGTTGTAAGGCACTCTACGACTGGTATAAGTGGACTTGTAGCGATAATTAGAGAGCCAAAATGTTGGACCAAAAATTGAAGACCAAGACTATGAGATCAAGATACGAGTCATAGCCCAAGCAACGACTCTTATCTATGTGTCGTACTAGTTTAGTCCAAGATGCCCAAATCCTGATATGAGACCCCGAGTACGACTCGTAGGCTATCCTACGAGTCATAACTATGAAATTTATCATATGCCAGCTGTCTTTTATGCATAAATTTTAGAGTTGTTTTGTACACACTATAAATAATTTAAGTTAGGTTATTTTGAGAGAGTTCGACCGGAGACACTACTCCAAGATAATTTTGAAGCTTTTCTTAGGTTTTAGAGTAGTTTCTTATGTTCCTTCTTTAAAGACTCATTTTAATAAATTGCAAATCTTGCTTTTGCACGCATTGTTGATCAACCAAGCTTGTGGGTTTGCAACTTATGGTGCCTATTTCCTTCATTGTTATTGGTGAAACTTTCAACTATGTCTCTTATTTGCATTTTTGTGTGTTTTTCTTTGGCCATAAGTAGCTGAGCAGCCACAACTTGGGGTTATGGGAACCATGGTTAGTTGACTTGAGATGACCTAGGTTTTGTGCATATTTATGATTGGGATTTTGTATGTATTATTTATTTCCCTTCATGATTAATGTTGTTTGGTGGTGGCCAACACCAAAACCTGCCTACTATCACGATCCAGACCAAGGTAACGACGAATAGGAAAAAGAAAGTAGATGACAGGATTCAGTTGATGTTTTCCCGTCTAGTCGACTAAACCTAAAGGGAAGGTTGACTAGGACAATAGGTAACGGTTAGTTGGCATGCCATGGTAGCTGACCAAGCGCCATGGTGAAATTCGACCTTCACCTTCACAAGAGGGTTGGAAAAACCTAAGTTACCTCCTCCATGTAATTCACTAGTCATAGTTATATTATCTTAGGTAATTGAGTCAACGAACCATGGGGAACACAATTCCCAAGTTGTTCTCAAAATTGAGCATTTTCCCGTAATCTAGTTAGCATTTAATTTGTGTTGTTTTTGAATCATAAACCCCCCTACCTTAGAGATTGTAGTTATGGATACTAGGAATAATTAGTAGTGAAATCCTATAGTCAAGCCCTGTATTCCCAGTGGATTCGGCCCTAACCTCGGTTAGGTTAATTACTTATAGGGAACACTTTCTTATTGGAGCGTACCATCATCAAAATTATGGCGCCGTTGCCAGGTATTACGACTAGGTTTGATTTGATTTCAGTATTAGCTAATTCTAGTGGTAATTATGGAGTCTCTTGTACTTTACGTTTCTATTGTTTGATTTCTTTTGTAGAGTATACTAGGTTCTATGCCCAAAACAAGTAGCCAAGGCAATCCCTTATCTCCCCTAATCTTGGAGATCCATCGACCACCAAGAAGGATGGCTCGAGTGAATAAGGACATTGATATTGAGGAGGATATGCATATGAACGAGGAAGACTTAAGAAGAGAGGAAAATCCACCACCAATGGTTAACTGGCCACAGCTCAAAGACTTCAACGCAAATGCTTACGGCTGGAATCAATACCGACTAAGCCCTATAGCGATGGATGTTACCGGTTATGTAGTTTTTCCCTCTCTACCGGAAGATGCTAAGTTTGTGGTATCAAGTGGATTGCTCCAGATGCTCCAAAACCGTGGCTTCTTCACTGGGTTACCGTCAGAGGATCTTCACCGTCATCTCCAAAATCTCATCTTTGTGTGCAAAAGTGTCATGGGGACACAAAATATTTCTATTGATGCAATTGGATTGAGGGTGTTTCCATTGTCACTGACTAGAAATGCAGCAATATGGTTGTCTGAACTCCCCCTAGGTACCATCACGAGTTGGGTTGAGCTGCATAGGGCATTCCTAGAAAGATATTTCCCAAGGTCAAAGAAGCTAAAGGTTAAGGACCAAATTAATAACTTCGAGCAATTGCCTGGAGATTCTCTTAGAACTACATGGGAGAGATTCCCTAAATGCATGAGAATGGTCCCTGATCATAAGACTGTTTATGATGCTTTGGTCAAGATCATTTATAGAGAACTTGATGATAATAGCAAAGCATGTGCCAACATTATCATGGGAGGTGTTTTTCTTGATCAACCATTTGAGTTAGTGGCAGAAAAATGGAGCAAGTGGTGAAGACCAACAGAGCATGGGGTCAGAGTGAGCATGGTAATACAAAGAGTTCTTGTGCAGTTACCACAAATAGTGAGCAAGCGAAACTGAATGAAGAGATTATGGAGCAACTTGCTCAACTCCGTACGAGCATGCATTTGGTTTTAAAGCAAAACAAACCTAGCGTGAAGGTAATAGCTCACCAACCCCCAATTAATCCTGTATATGATGATCAATTCTTTCATGAGGATTCCTGTTATGTAAGCAACCAAGAAACGGATCTTGATACTGGATCAAGCAAATCTAGGATCGAAGATATGTTTGAAAAATTGTTGAAGCGAGTGGACCATCAAGATGAGACTCTCAAGGGAATGAAAGCAGATATCTCTAGTATTAATAAAAAGATAGAAACACATTCAGTGGCAACCCAGCAACTTGAACAACAGTTTGGGAAAGTCTCTTCACAATTGAACCAACGCCAAAAGGGCACCCTACCAAGCAATATGGTTTAGAATCCAAAAGATGAAGGGCATTGCATGGCAGTGATGAAGACGAGTGGCAAGAGCACAATAGATCCTCCTATACCAGTTATAGTGGATGAAGTTGTCGAGAAGGGTCTTGATAGTGAAGTTAAAGTTGAGGGAGAAGATCCGAAGGGTATTGGGATGCAACAAGAAGAGATAAGGGAGCATGGCAAAGTGAAATCCATCCCAAAACTTCCTCCTCCATTCCCTTAAAGGCTCAAAAAGAGGGAAGAGAACGGTAAATTTAAACAATTGCGCTCAATGTTGAAGCAACTCCCCATCGATATCTCTCTACTAGAAGTATTGGAGAAAATGTCGGGATATGCTAAATATATGAAGGATTGAGTCACCAAGAAACGCACTTGAGCCAAGAATTCTCACAAGAACTCCAACAATGTAGTGCAATTATGACTAAATGCCTTGCTCAAAAGTGGGAAGACCACGGGGCATTCACCATACCTTGCACTATCAGCGATGTTGAATTTGCAAGAGCATTATGTGACTCAGGAGCAAGCATCAATTTAATGCCTCTTGTCGTGTTCAAAAAGCTTGGCCTTGGTACTCCTACCCCAACACGAATAAGTTTGCTTATGGCAGATCGAACCATTAAAAAGCCTGAGGGAATCCTTTTGGATGTGCTTGTTAAAGTCGATAAGTTCATCTTTTCGACATATTATCCTCAACTACAAAGTTGATTTTGAGGTGCCCATCATTCTGGGGAGACCTTTTCTGACCACTGGGAGAGCACTAGTGGGTATGGATTCGGGTGAGCTGTGGTTCAGGATTAATGATGCAGAAGTTGTGTTCAATATCCGCCAACCCATGAAACAACTAGATGAATGCAAGAGTAAGGTGTGGACCCTCGATGATAATTGACAAAGAAAGACGACAAAGTCAAGCCACGACGTTAAACAAGACGCTACTTGGGAGGAAACCCAAGCATTTTGCTAATTATTTTTTTGTTTGAGACTTAGAGTAGTAGTAGTGGTTTCTTTTAAATTTAGAGACAATGATGCAATTGTAATAATTTTAAGGATTTTTGTGCTTTGAGACTTGGTTTGCAGGTAAACAAATAGAAGAGCTGAAGATCTAGAAAAATTGGACTAGGAACAGCTCCTATGAGCAGGCATACGAGTAGTAGTCTTAAATACTACTCGTAGTCATGCCTCATAAGGGGAAACAATAAGCATTTGAAGTTTGCACATACACTATGAGGCAACCTTACTATTCGTAGGATGTCTTATGAGTCCTAAAAGAGGTTCGTAGTGCCCAAGTATGATTTCTGAATTTTTAGTAAGTATTGGTTCAGGTATGAGGTCAGTACCTACGATCCATAGGATGAACTATGACTCATAGTCGGGGTCTCATAGCCCCGATCTGAGGCATTTGAAAACCTGACCTGATTTGTTATAAAAGGGGTCAAAATAATTTTTTACCCCAATTCACCCATTTTCTAACCCTAAACATGATGGAAAACCATTTCCCATCCCGTAAATCAGTTTCCGACCAAAAAGTCTGGCTACCCACGTCATTTTCCAGCGAAGATTCCGGTAAGGGAACTAAATTCTAGGTTTTTGTAGTGAAAGTCATCTCTCCTTCTTTTGGTTCACCTTTCAACTCAATTGGTAAGCTTTTTGATTTTATTTTTTGATTATCATTGATAAGTTTGTTCCCTATATGAGTATAGGTTTAGTTTGATCATGCTTGAATATGTCATACATTTCTCTGTTGAGCTAAGCTTGTAATCTAGGGTTTGTTAGCTTTCAAAATGATTGAGTTGTCAATTAAGCCCTGTTGAGAGTTTGGAATGGATTGTTATGAGTATGCAATTGATAAATTTTTGGTTTGACTCGCATTATTGTTGCTTACATAGGGTTGGAATGGTTATCGAAGTTGAAATTTAGATAGTATGGGTGTAATTGCTTGTGTTTGAACATGTGAGTTGTGATTGAATCATTGTTAATGGTGATTACACTCCTTTTGGAATATGATATGATTGCCAAGTATTCATTTGGAGTGTGTTCTATGTTTAGTATGCTTGACAAATTATAAAACTTATCTTAACTCCTAGGGTTAATGGTCTTTTTGGTTTGCCAGTGTTAGTTTGGAGTTGAATATGTGTTGTTTAGTCTTGCTTTGCTCCCCCTTGTTTAAATGTGTTGAGACTTGTTGATGAATTTGTGCCTTGAGTGAGAAGTGAGTAGGCATTGCAGGTAGTTCTGTGCTCAATTACGAGACACTCTTACGACTCACAAGTTTCTATATGAGTCTTATTGGTCCCTCATAACAAACATCTGTCACTTGTAATTCCTTCACATTCCTCATACGAGACTCATATAGGACTCGTAGTACCTGATACGACGCATAGTGAGGGTTTAATAGACTTAGCTCAATTTTGAAAATGTTTCTAGAACTAGGTATGAGACTAGGACTATGACTCGTAGGCCATCATACGAGCCATAATTATGTCTCGTATCTATGATCAGAAAGCACTGTTAAAGGCAGACTGGTTCTACAAGGCCAGTATATGACTCGTAGGTCAACCTACGAGTCATAACTACACTGGTACCTGTACATCTACAGTTGTATCAGTTCTTGTTTTTCCCTTTATTTATTTTGTTTTTTGTTGTGTGTTAAGGTAGTAAATTTTCTTAATGCTCGTATGGATTGTTGGTTGTGTTGCAGATATCATGCCACCCAAAGACAAGAGGGCTATCTAAATAACATTTAGGTGGAGACTAGTGGATGAGTCTTCCAAGACTGAGAGGTCCGAGGGTTCAGTTAAAGTCCACAGGGTCAGGATTGACCCTTTTTCCAGCATTCCTCAAACCCGATCCCCTACAGCTCGAGAGCTTATGGAAGTTATAGGTTCCTCCAAGTCTTAAGAGGAGGTACAAGAAGGGGAGAAAAATGACTTGTGGAGTAGTCCTAGAGCACTTCACAGTCTGAGCAGGAGGAGGCCTAGTCTCAACCCTTGGCAGACCCCAGATGGTGTGTTGCGGGCATAAAAGAGATCTACGACCAGGGAGTAGAAGATAAGGGGCATGGCAAGCTAGTCCGGTTATTTCACGAAGAATCCAGGTTGAGCACAACAGGGTTAGACAGAGTACCTGACTTGGATGCAGGATTGGATGAGCACGGGCTACGTTGGACTATGTAGTAGCTGGGCAAATATGCCCCTTACAGAGTCTAAGAGTTCTATGTGGTTTATCTAGCTACACTCCACTAGTGGCTGCCAAAGAATAAGATGGAAATCGAGTAGCCGAAGCTGCGAGTGGTGACAGTCAGGGGAAGGAAGGTTAACATCTCGAAGGAGACAATCTACCGAGTATAGTTTGGTCCTACCTATAGATCACCCCAATCGACCATTGAGTATGATAGTTGGATTGATAAAATGAGAAGAGAAAGAATTGGGAAGGATGTTGTGGTCAGGACAGAGTTGTTACGGTGGATTGCGAGTTATATCTGCGATCCGTGTGTGGAGCATACATGGATCACAAACTATGCATACTCAATTCTGAAGGCACACTTGTCATTCTGGGCCAAGTTTTGGTGGTCCTTTATCCGCTGGCGTCTTAGGCTAGCTTTCGTGGATAATGTGATTACCCTTAAAAGGGTTGTATTATTGGCCAGCATACTAGCTGGTTATTTTATTGATTGGGTTCGGATTATATCAGAGTAGATCCACGAGGCTACAGCTCGGACAAGTACCCCACTGCTGTTTCAAGTTCTTATTCATTGACTATGCAGTGCAGAAAGTGTTCCCATCGATCCCCACTGGGACCCTCACGTGGAGGCTACACGTACTATGGCTCCCAGCCTAATAATGGCTAACAAGAACTTTTCCCCAGTGGCCTTACTACACCCAGCTCCTCCTATCTAAGAGACTTTCCCCATAGATCCTCAGGTCCCAAATCCATCTCCCGTTACTACAGGGACTACTCCGACCACTACAGAGCATCTGCAGCTGAGATCGAGTTGACGCCTTCCTCCAGCACTCAAGCACCAACAACTCCTTCTTTACAAGTTTACCCTCTCTTCTCTGCTGTTGCATTTCATACTTGACTACGCAGGGTTACTATAGCAGAAGGGAGGCTTCGTGACCTGTCAGCACGGGTCCGGCCGTTGATTGATCAGACTATTCGGTACTCCGAGAAAGGGATGAATGCATTAACCCATGAGTTAGTTGATGATAGAGTCTGAGCAGTTGATACATGGGTTGATACGTTCGAGGCTAGAGTCCAGAAGAGGCTCGAAGGTGCTAGGCCTGCCGAGATGAGTACGGTGACTAATGAGTTGGCCAGGTTCAAGACCGATTTATTACAGTTGTTGGTAACCCTCATTCCAGCCCCATAGGTAGCACAGGGGGTGATGAGACTTTTGTTTGGCTCGCCAACCATCCAGACACCTGGGGGAAGAGGCCCCTTGAGCATGTTGACCCATAGCCAGCCCCGAAGAAGCCGAGATAGAAGGAGTATGCCATACCTACTGAGGTGGTGCAAGAGTTGATTATGTTAGGGGCTATGCAGAGAGAGAGAGAAAGAGAGCATAGCACACACTACTTGGAGAGGGTACTTCCGGCACTGCAGCAGAGAAGGAGAGACAGCCTTAGGAGCCTGCTGATCAGACCGAGACTGGTGCATGAGCACCAATATGTTTGACTTCTTTTGACCCAATTTTATCTTGACATTTTGGATACTTTGTTCTCTTTTTAGAAAATCTTGTTTTTATGTGTTTTTTGGTTGTATTTTAATTATGTTCATGTCATATGTTATTTTTACTTTTACTTCGAACATTTATTTTTTGTTTTTAATGAATATATGTATCTGTATCTATGTTATAATGTTTTATTCTTGTTTCGTCTTTACTTTGAGGACAAAGTATCATCTTTTGGTGGGGTAGTGGAAGTTATGGATTAAGATGAAGTCTGAGTAGCCTCAAGTCCATAACTTTCCCTATTTTTGATCCCAAGGTTTTCCTGTCGTGTTTCTTTTTCCTTGTGGATGTTTAATTTTTTGTTGAACTAGCATGTTTTAGGAAGTATAGATAATTTTTAAATGCATAGTAATGTTATCTTATGGCATATATATAGCTCTTAAATTTTCTTTAAACTTTTGATGCAAAATTGGGTACCCTCAAAATTTTTGAGGTTTGATTATTGATACATTCATACATTTTTAGGGTATATGGCAATGTTTGTTCTGATATTTTGAAGGTAAGCTGAGACTGAAAGCATGACCTGCGAGTCTAAACTTTATTGTGGATGCAAATGCCATCTGTTTGTGAGCTTATTTTGATGCATTCATGTATCATTGTATGGAATCAGAATTTGCCCAAGTACTCTAAGATTGGTTTGGGGAATTGGTTGATTTGGAAGTAATCTTAGACCTTTGTTCTGATAGTAAGCGCACTTTTGTCTAAATGACTTACCAAATGAACAAGTGAATCCCTTGTTCCAAATGTTTGAGATTCTCATGTACTCATATTTTTTTCTTGACACCTTGCTAACCTCACTTCCTTTGATGAAATACCCTGATATTGGCCCTTCCTTGGACATGTGAACCTTGATTGAGGCTAACAGCCTAAGTTGAGGGTGGCTGCATTGGTGGCCTTAGTTTGAGGCATAAATATTGTGTACTTCACTTTAGGCTAAAAGCCTAACTTGAGGATGGCCTTATTGGGGTGAAGTAACAAAAATGAGGTAGGTAGTTGAGGTGAAAAGAAAGAAAATGAATAATCATGAGCGGGGTGAAGAAAAAGAAAGAAAAGAGTGCCTTGAGTTAAGATTAGCAAAAATGATCTCAAAATAAAGGCACATCTGAAAAGTGAAAGAATAAACCTTGGAAAAAGCTTAAAACGGGGGAAATACGGAAGTAGTTGGTGAAAGGGTTAGAGTATGAAAGCAAAAAGTGTTGGTAAACATGCTTCAAGTATAGCTTTTAGTCCCAATTTGCCCAAAATAACAAACCAAAGCCCCCTGAGCTCATGTTACGTGCCAATAAGTCCTAAAGTGATCCCAATCCACTACTTTCTTAGTGGCAAGCAGTTCTCTTATCAGAATTTAGAAATTTAACATTTCTAAACCTGCCGGATATATTCAAATCACTAAATTGTTTTATTTTAAAGGATATTGTATTCAAAATATTATAGCTGCAGTTAGATCATCACCATTCCCCACTAACTAGATGAGAACAATCCTTTTATCTATGAAGAAGTTCTCTTCGACAAATCTCCTCTTAAGTATGATAGATTGTCTGCTAAAAATGAATGTTGTGTTCTGGTTGCAAGCTAGCTGTGATTTTAAATTAACATTTGAATTATCCGTACATATGAAACTGATGATGATGTCTCATGAAAACACTAGGCTCTCTTTGCATAATTCATATTACCAATTACAAAAGATGTGTCATTCTTTACTCTCTTAACTTGGCAGTCCTTTATTTCACTTATGCAATTCTATAGAGAAATGCTTGTGCTAATCTTTCAAATGAACTAAAATTTTGCAGCTTCAAAGAATATAATGCCAGACTCCTATAATTTCTGGCAGTAACTTGTGGTGCATTCATTCTAACATTAATGTTTTTCTATTCTATCCTAATTTTCATATTGCTTTCTGTGATGTGGTCATAATATAGATGACGTTTTAATATACCTTGATGACTAACTTGTCTAATCTTGGTGATACTATAATTCATTTATGAGCAAATTTTAGAGATGAACTAAGAAATATGTATACCACTCCCTACAGCATGTTTTTTTAGAAAATAAATTACAAAGACCTTTTGATAAATTAAACTAATATATTTTTACAGGCAGTACGGAAATGTATTACATACCTTTTTCAGAAAGGATTAACAAGACATTGCAAAATACAAACAATCAAAAACAGTGAGGGAGACCTCAAAAACAGTAACTAAATAGAAGAATAAAGAAGTGAATGATTAGGGTAAATGAATGTTTGATGTTGCTTGAGAACTTGATTGACTAACAGCCTATCGACTTTCTCTGTGAGGTGAAATCCATCCCAAAAACATATTCATTATCAGTTGAACATGCAATGGAACAAGTTGCTAAGAATTCAGCTTTTATTGCATGGTTTCGATACCAGCTCTAATACTTTTTTGTCCACAAAAAGAGATCAGTAGTATTGTTTGCAAAAAGACTTATCCCTCCCTTCCATTTGAAGAAATACCATTTGATGAAAAGAACAATTATCACAATGGTTACTAAGACATACATTGTTCTGTTTTGCTTTTTATTAGGGTTAACGATTCTGTTTTGGTATAATTTGTATGCTTCCAATAGGGGATAAGATCTACTAAAGTAGTATTGCCGGTTATTTTGGAAGTTGAGTTATGGTGAAGTCTGGTTAGAACTTCTGAACTTTGATATGATTCAATGAATACTACGATGTGGTTAAGTTTGAAAAGAAATTTAAGATATTACTTGGTTATTATACATTCGTAAGAGTAGTAGAAATTGATATATATATATATATTGAAAATTTATCTTGATTCGTAAACATCACATCAAGTTCTAAATCTATATGTAGGCAATGTTTGGTTTGTAGGCAATTTAGTTTGTGACTTCCAAAGTGAAGACCCTCAATTAGATATATCTCGTCATATTAATCTCTAGACCTCACACAAGGTAGGGGTGGCTGGTGCACACCTTACCCTTTACGAACCACACACGTGGGGTTACACTACGCACATTGGTTATCTATTTTAAATCTTATCATACATTACTAGTTCATGTTTCTTGGGCGTATTTCTGTTAAACTATGTATGATTCTTAAGAAAAAGTATCCTATGCATATGGTGATTGTTTTTGTGAAAAAGTCCCAATGTTACTAGACTGAAACAGGATCTAAAAATGGAAAGCAGGTAAAGGAATACATGGGTAAAAGGAAACTAGTACCAGATCAAATTATTGTAATGGTAGGTTTACGTCCTGCTTCTGTTAATATGCTATATTGGTTGGAAAATACAGTAGTTCTCACTATCTTATTGATTGGTAATAAGTGGGTCCTTCTGGAGCAGATGGTCAAAGATCGGTTAAATGGTCTAGATTCTCATGAGGAGGGTTAGGTTTTAGATGGATACCCTTGGAGCTTTTCTCAACCTGTAGCACTAGAATTTGGCTTCCAACCAGACCTCTTTGTTCTTATTGTAGTGAGGTTCTTCTATGGCTATAATTCCTTCATTCTCTTTTTAGTGAAGTTCCGTTTGTTTAGACCATACAGAAAATTATCTTATTGCATAATTTAGAGAGATATTTTAAATATTTGTTCCTTTGTTTCTCTTGCAGTACACTTTAATCACATTTTATGGTCTATAAAGTACTTTAAGGATCAATTTGCTTTCTAAACCTCACTATATACATTGATTTGCATAAAGCAGTTGCCAAGTTTGTAAAAATAAATAAATAATCAACTGACAACTTTAGATAGGCATCAAGACTGAGAAATAGTGACCTCAAGGGGTAGGCTCCACAACCTTCGAGGATAAAGATCAGACTCTAATGCAATGACATCCACTGGTAATCTCTCAGCACCTCAAGGGTTTGATGAAACCTAAATCTGCAATATTTGTGCAAATAGCATAAGTTCTGAAAGGCAGCATAAGTTTTCAAGAGACATAATACAATGTTTAACTCTATAAAACAAAAATGGACCCTTAATATCCGAATGTAACAATAAAATGATAATAAGAGACTTTGTTGCACGTCTCAACAAAAGTTGCTTGGAGCCTATATGAGCAACAAATGTTATTACCTTTGTGTCAGAATGCCTGTGGCTGTGTGAATGGCCTTTGTGGCTCCTAAGGGAAGACAAAAGATTGAATAAATCTTGTGTTAAAAGGCCTGAAAACTTCTCCTTAATATAAGTGAGATTAATTAAACCAATAAGATTAGAAGGTAAGTCCAGCTGCAATATTGAAATATACAAGCGGATTATCTTATCAGCTCTTATGCAATGGACACTTGAAAGAAAAAAATGAGGCATCATAGCGAGTAGTGAGTGTGTTTTCCGTATATGCATGTGTGCAAATGTAGTGGCATTTGCTCTACAAAGACAAGTAGAATTCATAACCCATTTGTTGTCCATCTTAAATTTACCCCTGATTAAATATATTAACATATTCAATAACCAAATTAACTCCTTTTCCTTGGTCAATAAAAGTGTAGAAAACGGTACGCCTAAAAAAATACCAATCACAACTCCAGCAATGGTTGTGAAAAGAAGCCTTATCATTTCATTTCCTCTTCTGGTGTTAGAGCTGCCACAAGTTAAAAACTAGATAGATATGTGTTCTCTCTCTCGCAAGAAAAGGAAATCATGGATCCATAAATCACCTCAAAACTAAAAAGCTGAGTGTAGGTGAACCCATTCCCCTCGGAGTAGTGGCAGGAGAAACCACAAAGAGTTGACTTCACTGATCCGCAACAGAAACACAAGCACCTTATTACATTGTGGTTCTAACAACCTAGCCCAACACTGTAAAGTATTGTCCGCTCTTGGGCCTAGCCCATCACGGATTTGTCCCTTTGGGCTCACCCCAAAAGGTGCCTCACAGTATATAGACCAGTCCTTTAGTTATATACCCAACATCTCTCATGTATTTTTGCTGATGTGGGACATCTCATCTCAAGACGGGTTATTACATACACCCTCTCTATAGACTCAGCTTCCTCGCTGAGGTTTTCCCCCACCGTATGGGATTCGCCTAGACTCAGCACTGAGGTTTGCCCCGCCTCACCAGAATTCACCTAAACTCAATTGAACTCTAGCCCCACATCAACAAGGCTGACACAAGTATGGCTCTGATGCCATTTGTAACAACCCATCTTAAGATGAGATGTCCATATTGGCAAAAACATAGGAGAGATGTTGGGTATATAAGTAAAGGATTGGCCCAACACTATGAAGTATTTTCTACTTTTTTGGGCCTAGCCTATCACGGATTTGTCCCTTTGGGCTCACTCCAAAAGGTGCCTCACGGTATATAGATCATTTATTTACTTATATGCCCGGCATCTCACTTATGTTTTTTGCCGATGTGGTACATCTCATCTCAACATGGGTTGTTACAGATGGTATCAAAACCAGTCTTATGTCAGCTTTATTGGTGTGGGGCAAGAGTTCAACTGAGTTTAGGTGAATCCCAGTGAGGCGGGGCAAACCTCAATGCTAAGTCTAGGCAAATCCCATGTGGTGGGGCAAACCTCAGCGAGGACACTGAGTCCATAGAGGGGTTATCTGTATCAACCCATCTTAAGATAAAATGTCCCATATCAGCAAAAAAATAGGAGAGATGTTGGGTATATAAGTAAAAGACTGATCTATATACTGTGAGGCACCTTTAGGAGCGATCCCAAAGGGATAAATCCGTGATGGGCTAGGCCCAAGAGTGGACAATACGTCACAGTGTTAGGCCAGATTGTTATAAAACACTTGTGGAAACCCTCGCGGGAGGATGCCACTTCTGTATGATCTAAGCTTACATAACACTTACTAGTGTACAAAGAATTTAACACATGACCTATTAATCATATTTAAGTAATGAATTCAAAATAGTTAACGGTATAGGATTTCATTCTAAAGGTGGTTTAGTTGATTTCTAGCTCAAGTTCTTGGCGTAAGTACCTTGCAAGTAATTTAAACTATTATCATGGGAGATATTCATATACCTACAACTTTAATGTCTATGCGAAAATTTGAATCAGCTTGTGTGGTACATAAAGAAGGCGTGAAACACAGTGAAAGTTCTGGCTAGTTTTCTATCTGAGAAGCCTTCTATGTACTGTTGTTAGTATTTTAAGCATATCTTGATGTGTGAGCTGTAATTTGTGATACTCCTTAGTTCTTTGCAACTCCAAGAGATGTATATACAACTATTATGCATATGTTGAGACCTAATTTGGTAGTTATGGATTCAAAACAGTGGATGCTAGTTAGGACAAGTTCTGTCCAGAGTTTTGACATAGAAATCCCTAGGGTGTGCTATTAGTGTTTTGGTTATATATACTTGTACAAAGGGTATTTTGAAGTGATTCTTTATCATTTACAACCTATCTTCATATACCCATGGTTTTCATGTAGAATGGAAAGCCTAGTTTTTCCATTTACAAATTCAAAATCTAGTTGTGTTACAAGGCAGTAAAGCTGCCAAGAAGAGTGTGATTTTTACAGAAATAGGACTCAGTTTTGGCATTTATCTTGTTTGTTTCTACCTATTGAAAGTGGTGAATATTAAATAAGAATGTAAATGAGTATTAAGGTTCTCACACTCTTGTACAATCTTAAGAAAATTGACTGAAGAAACGGATATTGTATTGATCCACGACTTGGAATTGGTAAGGTCGGTTGCGTGCTAAAAGGTTCAGGTTCGTATAAAAACTTGTTCTTGTGCCTTTGTCACTTGCTGGTACATTTGAATGCTATCTTGGTATCCCAACTATGTTCTTGTCATTTTATCTGGTTGTGTTGATATATTTTGGGACTTGCAAGAAACTTGTTTAATTTGCCCATTTTTATAAATTGCCTAATCACTTGACATCCTTGTGTACTTTGTCCTGCTTGTGGCTATGAATTTGTCACCATTGGCATACCTCTTGTTCAGATCAATTTTCATCTTGATTATGAATTTTTGGTTCGTCCTAAGTATGCATGCAATCCATTTTATGCATAAACTAGAAAGTCACTCTTAATATGGTTCTTGGTTCTCTTGATAATTGGGTTTTTCACGCTTCTTGATACAGGGCTTCGGTCCTTCTTGACACTTGATTATGTTTGGTGTGACAACATGACCTACATACTAGGCGAAACTTGATATTGGAATGACTTGTAAAAATTCTTCCAGAAACCCTTGATACTTAGATCTTTAAATATCCTACTTGATACTATTGATATATTTGTTCACTTGGTCTATTTACTATATTCCAATTATATTTCCCGTTGACTTAAGAAGGGTAATTTGAGGGATTTAAGGTTCTCAACTTTTAGCTTTTATACCTCTAAAGCTTCATGCTTAGCGATAGTTATTTGTATCTTAGGGAGTACCCGAGATGATGCTTGAGGATGGCCATCAAAGATAAATTTTGGGAGCTGTGTAGAAGATTAGATATATATATATATATATATATATATATATTGTGGTAGTTTTGAGACATATACATGATGCTCCTGTTGCATATGTATGTATAAATTTGAAAGGCTAGTGTAAATTATGGAACCATAGTTTGTAACTTTAATTTTTGGCTTGTTTAGTTAATTTTGAGCCGACAAGCTTGTTTATTTATTAAAATGCAAATTATGTTAATATGATTGTATGAGAAGGATGGGCCAGGTCATTACATTGGTCAACCCTAAAACATCAAAATGATTCCTTTACAGCAAATCAATTTCAGTTCCCCAATCACAATGGCGATGAAACAAGTTAAATTACTTGAACAACACTAATCTATTCAAACTTCACATTGCTCAATAAACCTAAAAGAAAAAGGAGAGGGATAATTGACTTATAAAATACTAAATATACCTGAAGTGGCTAATCCGAAAGCAAGAGAAGTTGCAAACCTACCAGAAACTCAATCTTTCTTTGGAAATCCTCAAAGTTTATAATTGACAATGCCCG
>JAPFFP010112119.1:0-18525 GCA_026153255.1 Solanum medicagineum | reverse complement strand
GATGCTTCCACCCCTCAGGCTACCACCCATCAAAAACTATATAGTTTACTTTATCTTTCAATTACCTTTGAGATGATTCTTTTGGTAGTCACAATATTGGAGCTATAGGGCTGTATATACAACATGTGACATGAAAATAATCATACAAGATAATATGGCAATGAAGAGAATATGTTACATAAGCAATGAAATGTGTATGAAATGAAAGAACAACTCATGAACTTTGTTTTGCAACAAGAACTCATGTACTTGGTATCCACGTATGTGTGTAGATTTGAAGGTAACTATATAAAAGAGCATATGAATATGTTAAAGAGTGGAGATATGGTTGTTTGTCATGCTGGACTAGATAAATGCTTTTACTTACCGAGGGATCTATGTTTCATGCCAAATGATACGAAATCAAGTAGCCTTACGTACCTCGTTGTATGACCTCGCTACTACCTTGGAGTGACTTCTTTTTCCTCAAATATTTATCTATAGTATATTAGGCAATAATACTAGTATTAGCAGTAAAGAAATACTTCTTGACAACCCAATATCATAAAAAGGATCACCTGGATAGCAAGCTTTTCAATTAGGGACGTACAGGCATTTCTTCAACCTTTTCCCTTATAAATGTATTTTCTAATAACTATTCTTATGTACATGTCATGTACATCTTATTTTAGACTTTTAACAGTCCCACAACAACCCACAAAGCACAACACATAACAATTCTTCACAACATACAAAAAAGTGGCATAACGTTACATTCTTTCACCCCACTTCGACGTCGACAATCCCGAAACTATTTTAACTTTATCTAAATTGTTTCCAACGTTTTTAACACACAAAACCAGTGTTAATATAGTCAAAAAATAGTCCCAAAATAGTGGAAGGTCGTGGAACAACATATTACAATTCTACACAACCTACAAATGGACAGCATAACGTTACCCTCCCTTCCCTACATTTCAACGTCGACGATTCCAAATCTTTTCCAACTCTAACCAAATTGTTCCAACAACATTTACACATACAAAAAGTGCTAACATAGTCTTAGAATAGCACCCAAGAAGTCATGAAGGACGTGAGCCAATAGCTTTCCATCCAACAGCCCACAAATTCCAATCAACATTACACTTAAGATATCACAATAAAACTAGTTTGTTAAATGAAACCAAAATCAGGGCACCAACTTTAGGGTAATATCTATAACTTAAACCATGTTAAAAACATCAAATTCTCTTCATAATACATCCCACAAACCATAGAGAAGTCACTAAAACAAAAGGCAAGTGTGAAGCAACTTTCTAAACACAATCTATCAAGATTTTCTAGCACAAACATACTAGCATATACTTCATTTTTTCATGAAGAAATCATACTAAATACACAACTATAATGATTTACCTTAGTTATTCAAGATCCATGTGTTCCTTCAAGATCCTAGAAGTTCCCTTGTGGCTGCTTTGATAGTTTAAGAAAGTGTAGAAAGAAAATTGGGAAAGCTGAAAATTTTCTAAGTGTAAGAGTAAATGGGATTTTGCTTCTTGTAACCCCTCTTTAAAGGTCTCATTTGGACGACCTTCCTTTGAACTCTTTACCATGTAAGACCACATATTTTTTATTTAGCTGGTGAGGTAGCAACTTGGGCCTCTTACTTGGGCCTAAATGGGTGTTAAATTTAATGGGCTTTGCCTCTTTGGTCCAAATAGCCAAGTGGTTTGTGTTACACTTAGGCCCTTCTTATATTCTTCTTGGACTAAAAATAAGGTTCATTTATGATGCTAAAACATGGGCTAAAATTACACCCTTAAAATGGATTTTGTTCGTCATCAGACTTGGGCAAATTTGACATCGAACCTCGTCTCCATTTAGCTTGCAAATAAGCAAGTAGGTGACTCACCTACTAGACTAATAAGTCATACAAGAACCTCGATTATTTTACTTTGTTTAGGGCCGTGATCTCATCAATTTAACACAAAACATGAATACACTCAATCATCTTAAGCATTAGACACACATATCGCCCATAACACGAGATTTAAGCACTTTTAAAAAATTGGCACTAGTTTGACCAAACCATATTATGATCCATTCACATAACATTAGTACATGCAAAATGTGGGGTGTTACAGATAAGTTGGTTAATAAACCCGAATTGCTATTGAATTCTTCTAAGTCTACCATATTCCCTTAGGTTCGAACTAACCTTGGTTAGGTTTTACATCTTGATAACGACTGCTTTAGCCTAAAAAAGGAGGTGTAGCTTATCATTCATCATTTGAGTTGATTTAGTTGAGGGTTAGGAATTTTCCGAACATGTTATTTCCTTGATCTAAGTTTGATTTGCTAAACGTGCTACAATTATCTATATTTTAGTTTCCATATGTATATCATTTTAGTCTATCGGTTAATGATGCCTACTAGGTGCCTTTTTGTGGTACTCACCCCTTACATTTCTACATCTTTCCATGGTGTAGGTCGAGGTACTAGCTGTGACTGCTGAATAGGGGATTCATTAATGTTCAAGAGACCATTAGTTTGCACTCGCTACTCGCTACTCTATGAATGTTCATAGAGCTCACTATGAGTCAGGAGCTCTCCCAAGAGCTTCAACATTGTAGTGCTATTGCTACGAGTTCCTTGGTTTAGAAATGAAAAGATCCAAGTTCTTCCACCATACCTTACACCATTGGAGACGAGGGGTTTGTAAGGGCACTATGTGATCTAGGTACCAGCATTAATCTGACTCCCCTAGTAGTCTACAAGAAGCTAGGGTTAGGAACTCCTATCCTAGTGAGCATGCGATTATTGATTGAGGATCGCACGGGAAGAAGCCTAAAGGGATACTGTAAGATATGTCAGTAAAAGTTGAAAAGTTCATATTCCCTGCAGACTTAGTGATCCTAGATTTTTAAGTTGACTTCGACGTCCTAATCACCTTGGGAAGACCATTTCAAGCCATTTGGTGAGCACTAGTGGTTATGGAAGACGATCAATTTAGGTTCAAATTGAATGATGAAGAAGCAATCTTTAATATCCATCAGTCCATGAAACATCCAGATGTTTTGAAGAGTGAAGTCTGGGAAATTGGTGAAATCTGTGTAACCAATTTGTTCAAGTCATGCCGCGACAATAGATCATGTGCTACTTGGGAGGCAACCCAAGGTTTTTGATGTAATCGTGTAGTTATAGGGTTATTTTTAGTTTTTGGATTCTTAGGTAGTTTATTTTCTTGTACTTTGGTTGTAATATTGGATATTGGGCTCGTTGCATATAGGGTAACAGTGTGTTCTATGAAGAATATGCAGGTACAGGGCTAAAGTAGACATTTTTTACTAAGAAGAGCATCAGGAAGTGTCTCTACAACTTGGTCTACGGGCCATAAAACACTTTATGACTCGTACCTCATCTTGTAGAGATTTCTAGTGAGCAAAGAAATCATGCACTCCAGTCTACGGGCGAACTTTACGATCCATAGATAAAACTAAGGGTCGTGAATGGGGCTTTACAATCCATAGATAAAACTAAGGATCACTTTACGACTCATAGATTAGTCTTTTAACCCAGTTCTGAAATCTAGGACTTGGATGTTCTACAAAATTATTGTTTACTTGCCATAAAATATTCTAAGGCCCGTAATCGGGGTTTGGCAGAGTCAAGGCCCATTAACTTTGCAGTTGACCTGTTCATGGTGTAAATAATGGAGTCAAATTATTTTGACCCCATTATTAACCTAATTTATGAAATTAACTTGGCCAACCCTCCCCCTAATTAATCCGACCACCAATGGCAACAAAGACCCCATTTTCCAGCGACTTTCTGGTAACCTAGGGTTTAGTACCCGTTCGCCTGCTTCATCTTCTTCAACTTAATCACAAATCTTAGTAAGTTTTTGGTTCATTCAATACCTTTAATTTACTTTGCCTTGTATGATTGAATTGGATAATGTGTTGGGAATGGTAGTTGGGACACGAAACTTATGTTTGATGATTAATATGTGTCAATTGAAATTAGGTTACCCATGTATAAATGTTTGTCTAAACTCGGAATTGGGCACTTTTGCCTTGTCTGAATGTTTGAATAGTTTTTGGTGACTATTAATCACCCCTATATGTGTTGATTGACATTGTGTGAAAATTGGTGTGTGATGACATAGGCGCGTAATCTTGTTGAAATCAATCATAAGTGGTCAGAATTATCGGGTAAATATGCTTAGTCACTTTCATTGGGGTATATGTGTTGTAGAACATATTGGGGGTATTGGGTTTTGGTAAGGAAATCATGTGGGTGTGTGTGTTTTGCTTCAATGCTGGTAAAATGTTTGTCGAAAAAGTCATTTGGGATCTGTTGTGATGGGCTTTAAAACTTAGGTAACTGAGTTTTCTTGTCCACGAGTGGCTTTTACGACCAATGAATTATTCCAGGAGTCATAATTTCCCCTCGTACAAGATTCCAAAAAACTTAAAGTTTCTGAGTATCCATTAGACGAAACTTTGTACGAGTTGGAGATCACTTTATCGCTCGTAGATAGATCTCGTAGATCTTTGTCTGGAATATATTCAAACACTAGAAATCTCTATGACTCAGTCTATGACTCGTTAACTACTTTACGAGTCATACATGGTCTCGTGGACTTTTCCAGTGACAAAAATTATTTGAACTACTACTTTATGAAAGCTCTTTATGGCTTATAGTACTAACTATAGCTCGTAAAGGTGCTGCTTGGATGGTAACCCAAGGTGGACTATAGTGCTTAGGTGTCGAGGTACATTTTTGACCCCTACTTATTCTATTATTGCTTGATTGGGTGCATTGGAAACAATGCACAATTTTTTCGATAGGGTGTGGATAGTTATGGTCCTTGGTGAAGTCTGAGTAGCTTATGGTCCATAACTACCCCAAATTTTGATCCTAAGGTTTTATTTCTGTGTTCTTTTACCTCGTGGATATTTAATTTCTATTTAACCATCATGTTTAGGATGTTTAGATAATATTTGCAGCATATAGTACTAATACTAATGGCATATAGCATGTTTTTATGTTTTGTTTTGAAAATCGATACCCATGAAAAATTTTGATTAGTGGTTAAATGGCAACATGCATGTTTGGGTGTTTGGCAATATTTTTTTCTGACAAGTGAGGGTTATTTTGATACATAAAGCATGATATATGAGTTACCTGTTTATAATGTATGCAGTGCAATGTGAGTGTGAGCTTATTTTGATAGATTCATATATTTTGTGCTAATTCAGAACTTGCCTTATTGTCCTAAGTTAGATTGTAGATTAGGTGTTTGTTCTTTAATTAGTCCACTTTAGCCTAAAATGACTAACCAAATGAAGTTTTGTCCCTTGTTCCAAATATTTGAGTCTTACTTGTACCAATTCTTTCAAAAACACCTAATAGCCTAACCTTGTCTAGTGAAAAACCCTTGAAATTGGCCTTGGTCTATCCTTCAGCATTGTGAACCTTGATTGTGCCAAGAAGCCTAAGTTGAGGGTGGCTACCAAAAGTGTCCCTGGTTTGGGGAATAGATATTGTTAATTCAATACAGGCTAAAAGCCTGAGTTTAGGGTGGCTGGTGTAGGCGTAAAATCATAAAAAAAGGTGGTGAGTTGGGAATGAGGAGAAAAAGAAGAAAATCATGTACCGGGTGCAAGAAAAAGAGAAAAATGCCTTACATAGAGCATAAAAAGCAAAATGAAGTGTAAAAATGAGGCAAAAAGTTGAAAAATGAGAAGAAAATACCCGAAAAATCTTGAACGTGGAAAAAGGAAGAATAAGGTGAAAATATTAGAGTTGGCAAGGTGAAAGTGATAAAAAACGTAGTTCAAGGATGACTTTTAGTCACTATTTTTCCAAAATGTCATACCAAAGCCCCTTGAGCCTATGTTACAAGCCTTAAAAGTCCTAAAGTGATTCTTGTCCAGTTGGTTGTAAATCTGATTCATGAGTATATGGGCAAGCCTATGATATTAGTCATTATGCATGAACATCCTTTGTGAGAGTGAGTGTGTTTGCACAGTCCAAAAGATAAATTTTGAAATCATTATTGAGTGTCAAAAATGGGACTTCTTTCTGTGAGGGATCTTACGTTGCATTGTTTGCATTTGACTTGTTCAGTGATTGGGGAGTGTTGATATTCCCTTACTTGTCATTGTTGTGTAGTTAAATGCACTTGTGTATTTTGGTTTACCAAATAGCTATCTGATCTTGTTTTGAAAAGTTGGTGTGGGTACCTGAATTTGAATTATATGTGATGTATGCTATTGGGTTGAGGTCTGTGTGTTGCTATATTGTCTATATAGATTGAGTCATCGCTTGAGGACAAGCAACAATTTTAAGTTAAGAGTGTTAATGCGCTGTCAAAGTACAACACATTTAATACTTAAAACTTAGGATTTTGTGTGTTCTCAGTGCGAAATTTATGGTTTTTATGTGTTTTTGTGCTTTATTTTTGCAGGAAAGTTGGTTGGCATGATTTTGGGGCAAATTGTAGACTTTTTTTATTTTTGATGGTTTACGAGACCCTTTACGATTTGTAGAGTGGGTTCCCTGAAGATTTCAAATGAAGTTTGATTTCTAATGTTCAGCCACATGAGACCTCTTTACGAGTCGTAGATAACTCTACGAGTTGTATAAAGTGGTTTCATAAAAAATTCATATGAGATCCAGTGAAAGACTAGTTTATGCAGATGAAGTTTAAGAGAGCATAATACGAGTCGTAAATAAATCTATAACTCGTAAAGTGGATCTGTAGCCGTTAAGTCCAAGATCTCAAGAATTGAATATGAGACCCTGATTACGACTCGTAAATCCATTTACAAGTCATAAAGGCCTATCGTAGATAGTCACCCACTTTCATGCCTTACATGCTCAGTACATTATCTCGTACTGCAACCAGTACGAGTCACCCACTTTCATGCCTTACATAACTCCTTCATTCATAAAGGCCTATCAGTAGAGCCACGACTTCCACCCACTTAGAGACATAATCAACTGCAACCAGAATGTACTTGTTACCATGAGAGCTAATAAAGGGTCCCATAAAATCAATGCCCAAACATTGAATAGTTCTATGACCAAAATAGGATTTAGAGGGAGTTTGTGTCTTTGTGAAACTCCACCCTCTCTTTGGCATCTATCACAAGACTTTACATAATCATAGGCATCTTGATGTATAGAAGGCCATTAGTAGCCACACTGCAACACTTTGTAAGCCGTTCGAGCTCCACTGTGATTGCCACCCACCAACGAAGAGTGGCATACTTGAAGGGTGCTCATCATTTCGACTTCTGGAACACATCGACGGATGATCCCATCCGTACAAATGCGAAATAAATATGGCTTATCCTAGAAAAACTTCTTTAAATCATGCATAAAATTGTGATGTTGATGGGTGTTCAAATCAGGTGGCACTATATCAGTCACTAAGTAGTTAGCATAGTCTACAAACAAGGTATAAGATCATGTGAGGCCGCCAAAACTCTCTCATCAGGGAATGAGTCATTTATGTCAAGACCATCATCAAACTTTACCGTAGCTTCATCTTCCAATCTACAGAGATGATCAACTACTTGATTTTCTGACCCCTTTCTATCAATCACATCAAAGTTAAACTCTTACAAGAGAACTACCCATCTGATCAATCTTGGTTTACCTCCTTCTTGGCCATCAAATGTTTGAGCGCCACATGGTCTGTGTGCACAATCACCTTGGCCCCCAAAAAATATGATCGAAATTCTTCAAAGGCAAAAACTAAGGCAAGCGATTCTTGTTCGATCACTGTATAAGTTTTCTAGGCCACATTTAGTGCTTTGCTGGCATAATAGATCAGATGTAGAATTTTCTCCCTTCATTGCCCCAATACCATATCTAGTGCAATTCCACTTGCATCACACATTAGTTCGAATGGTTGTGACTAATCTGGAGCCACGATAATGGGTGCTGTGGTTAGCCTTCTTTTCAATTCTTCAAAGGCGTGCATGCATGCATCATCAAACACAAACATGGCATCTTTCTCCAACAACTTACACAAGGGTTGTGAGATCTTGGAAAATCCTTTATGAAGCGACGGTAGAATCTGGCATGGCCTAGAAGGCTTCTAATACCTTTTACCAAAATTGGTGGTGGCGATTTCTCTATAACCTCGATTTTTGCTTTATCCACCTCGATTCCCTTGCCTGAAATTTTATGGCCATGTACGATGCCTTCTTTGACCATAAAATGGCATTTCTCCCAATTTAGAACCAAATGACTCTCAGTGCACCTCTGTAGCACATCATGCAAATGTAATAAGCATTCTTTAAAGGACTGGCCAATAACACTGAAATTGTCCACGAACACTTCAATAGTTCTCTCAACCATGTCGGAGAAGATAGACGTCATGGATCTTTGAAATGTTCCTGGAGCGTTGCATAGTCCAAAAGGCATTCTCTTAAATGCAAAGGTACCATATGGACATGTGAAAGTTGTCTTCTCCTGGTCCTCGGGCGCGACAACAATCTGACTGTACCCAAAATATCCATCAAGGAAATAGTACTATCCCTTCTCTACTAATCTGTCAAGCATCTGATCCATGAAGGGCATAGGGAAATGATCTTTCTCAGTAGAAGCATTGAGCTTTCTACAATCCATGCATACTCTCCATTCGGTGACTGGTCTCATGGGGATCAGCTCATTTTTTTGTATTAGGCTCCACTGTGAAACCTCACTTTTTTGGAACACACTGCACTGGACTTGCCCACCGCTATCCGCAATTGGATAGATTACCCCTGCATCTAACCACTTGATGATTTCTTTCCTCGCTACCTCTTGTATTGGTTGGTTTAATCTTCTTTGATTTTTCAATACTTGGTTTATAATCCTTGACTAGTTGAATCTTGTGAGTGCATATCCCAGGGGGTATGCCAATGATGTCTGCAATTGTCCATCCAATCACCCTTTTGAACTTCTTGAGAACTGAGACAAGGACCTCCGTTTGAGCCTCACTAAAATCTGCTGCAATGATGACAGGCAATGTACTATTCTCTCCCAAGTATGCGTATTTCAAATGCAAAGGCAATGCCTTTAACTCCAACTCTAGTGGTACTTCTACAGAAGGCTTCGTAGGTGGTGTAGGTGGTGTTTCTTTGTTGCATCAATCTAACTTTAACCTTGCTTGTCGCCTCAGCCCAAATGACACCCCAAGAGCATTTACCGTTTCCTCAAAATTAGGAATGCTGTCACCATCGAAATTCATCAACACAGCCGCCAAAGGATCTACTCCGATCCTTAATTCTACTGGGATCTCTACTTCACTTTCCTCGCCCATTGAGATCATTGAAACGACCTGGAATTCAGATCTATTTCCATCATGTTGACCCACTTGGAACACAACTGCCTCTTCCCTAAGCCTGAAAGTGAGTAGGCTTTTTTCCATATCTACTAATGCTCGACCTATGGCTAAGAAAGGTCTTCCTACGATGATAGGAGCTGTAAAATCAACCTCACAGTCAAGTATAACAAAATCTGCAAGAAATATAAATTTGTCTACCTTTACCAGTACATCATACAGTATCCTGATAGGCTTCTTGACTATCCTGTCTACCATTAACAACTGCATCTTTGTAGGAACAAGGCTCCCCAAACCGAGCTTTCTGAATACAGTAAGAGGCATCAAATAAATGTCTTGATCGTGAAATATCGATTGCTTGTTAATAGCCCTAAAATCCCATAGCACTTTAGCAAACTCAAGTTCTCCTATAGTGCATGGTATAGTGAATGCACCCGGGTCTTCCCGCTTTTGCACCAAAGACTTTGTTGTGATGTCACTACAATGTTGAAAATCTTGAGAGAGGACTTGGCTCACTTTTTTCTTCTTGTTGAGTAGATCATTCATCCATTTGGCATGATCCTCTCAAGAGCTTCCATTAAGGGAATGTCTATTGACAATTTCTTAAGCATCGCCAAGAATTGTTCAAACTTACCTGCCTCCATCCTCTTCCCAAACCTTTGAGGAAAAGAGGGAGGGGGCTTGGGAAAGGTTTTATATTTCTTGGGTTGCTCTTCTGTGTTGTATGCCTTGATCTCCTCATTCCCTTTCTTCCTATGGTTTCCATTTACGACCATTGGCATAGGGGAATCTATAGTGCTTTTGCCACCCCGAGTCATCACTACCATGCAATGCCCTTCGTCTTTGGTTTCTAAATCGTGTTGCTAGGTAAGGTGCCCTTTTGGCGTTTGTTCAATTGTGAAGAAACTTGTTCAAATTGTTGTTCAAGTTGCATAATTTCCACCAAGTGAGACTCTATTTTTTGGTTAATACTTGAAATATCTGCTCTGATTCCCTTTAAAGTCTCATCTTAGTGGTCGGTCCTCTTCAACAACTTTTCGAACATCTCTTTGATCCTAGAGTTACTTGACTCGGCCTCATGGTTGTGAGGTGGCACATAAGGACCATTCCTGTAGCCCTCTCTTCTTCCCCATTCGGCATCTGACACTCTCTTTCTCTCATAGTATCCGCCCCGATTATCTCTATACACTCCATCACGATTGAAATTGCGACCTTGATTCCTAGAGCCTTGCCTCCAATAGTCCGAATTGGACCCTTGGTTGTTGTTCCGAAAACCCGCCGCTTGGTTGCTTACAAAACATGCATCTTCATCAAAGAATGGATCGTCATAGATGGGAGCCTTCAGAGGTTGGTGGGTGACTGCCTTGACACTTGCTTGGTTTTGCTTTAAAACAAAGTGAATGCTTGTGCGCAGTTGAACAAGTTGCTCCATGGTCTCTTCGTTTACCTTTGCTTGCCCATTGTTGGTATTGACCGCATAAGAAGGTTTCATCGCACCTCGCTCTCGTTGATCCCATGCTCTATTTATTTTGATGACTTGCTCCATCCTTGCAGCTATCAATGCAAAAGGTTGGTCAAGGAACATGCCTCCGAAGATTGTATCGACACAAGCTTAACTATTCTCATCAAGTGCCCGATAGAAAATCTCAAATAAGGTATCATCAACAATCTTATCATTGGGGACCATCCTCAAACATTTAGTAAACCTTTCCCATGTTGTGCTAATAGAGTCACACGGCAATTGCCCAAAGTTGTTGATTTGGTCCTTGAGCTTCAACTTCTTTGATCTTGGAAAATATCTTTCAAGGAATACTCTCTGAAGCTCAATGTAGGAAGCTCGGACAACTATGCAGCTGCATTGCTAGTCAATGATAGTGGAAACACTCTTAAACCAACAATATTAAGAGAGAGATTTTGTGTCCCCATGCCACTCTTGCAAAGAAACACCACATTTTGGAGATGATAGTGAGGATCCTCTGAAGGTAGCCCTATGAATAGTCCGCGGTTTTGGAGCATCTAGAGCAATTGACTTGATACCATGAACTTAGTATCTACCGATAAAGGAGGCAGTACTATAGCATCGGGTTCAATCGATATTGATTCCATCAATAAGTGTTTACATTGAAGTCCCTAAGCTGTGGCCTGTTACCCCTTGGTGGTGGATTGTCCTCTCTTACCATATCGTCATTCATATTCATATCCTCCTCTACCTCGATATCCTCATTCACTTGAGCCATTCTTCTCACTAGTCAATCGATCTCCAAATTGATCGGAGCTAAGGGATTGCTCTGGCTTCTTGTATTGGGCATATAAACTAGTACACCCTGCAAATAAAATCAAACAACAAAAACAAAAACAAAAAAATACAAGAGATTCTAGGAATCAACACTAGAACTAACTAATAGTGAATTCAAGTCAAAACCTAGCCGAATTCTCCGGCAATGGTGCCATAATTTTTGATGATGTTCACGCTCCAATAAGAAAGCAGTCGTTGTCAGAAAATTAAGCTAACTGGAGGTAAGGGTCGAAATCCACAGGGAATACAGGGCTTGACTACAAGAATTCACTACTAATCATTTCAAGCATTCATAACTACAATCTCTAAATAGGGGGGTTTTTGTGAATCAAAAACAAAATAAAATAAACACTAAATTACAAGTTAGGAAACACTCAATTTTAGGGACAACCTGGGAATTGTGTTCCCTATGGTTGGTTGACTCGATTTCTCTAGATAACATAACTACAATTGGATATTCATATGCAGGATGGTAACTTAGGTTCTTCCAGCCCTCTTATGAAGGTGAAGGTCAAATTTCACCATGGCGCTTGGTCTTCTATCATGGTGTGCCAACTAACCATTGCCTATTGTCCTAGTCAACCTCCCCTTGGTCAGGCTTTGTTGATTAGACGAAAGCACATCAATCGAATCCTGTCATCTACTTCCCTTGTCCTATTCATCACTACCTTGGTCAGGCTTCTGATAGTAGGCGGGGTTTGGTGTTGGCCACCACCAAACGACAATCATAATGAAGGAAAATAGACAATACATACAAACCCCAATCGTAGAAATGCAATAAACCTAGGTAATTTCAAGTCAACTATCTATGATTCCCACAACCCTAAGTTGTGGGTGTTTAGTTACTCATAACTAAAGCAAAACCAACAAAAATGCAAATACAAGGCATAGTTGAGAGTTTTACCAAAAGCAATGAAAAGTGTAGACACCACAAGTTGAAAACTCAAAGGCTTGATAGATTGACAATGAATACAAAACAAGATTTGCAATCCCCAAAATGGGTTTTCCAAGAAAGAATAATAAACTAATCCAAAACCCTAAATATTCTTAAAAGAATATTCAAAGGCAAGTCCTTTCTTCTAAAATCTGAAATCTCTCCACAGAAAAAACCTAACTTAATGTATATATAGTATTTACAAATAAACCATAAAAATAACACATAAAAGACAACTGACAGCTGGTACGCCTTACAGGTATGACTCATAGGGTGACCTACGAGTCGTAATCGGGGTCTCGTATCAAGTTCTTAGCATTTTGAACTGAACTAGTACGACCGATAGGTATGAGTCGTTGCTTGAGCTACTCGTATGTTCCTCTCATAGTCTTGGCCTTCAGTTTTTGGTCTAACATTTTGGCTCTCTGGTTCCTGCTACGAGTCCACCTATACATGTCATGGTGAGACTTGCGACTCATAGGATGGCCTCGTAAGGGTGACCTCTACTTAGTAGATTTCTAGATTTTGGTCTCTGATTCTTGTTAAGACACACCTTACGACTCGTAGCTTGGGCTATGCCTCTTAGGTGAGCTCGTATGTCCTATGATTCAGCAAAATCTTAAACTTTATTTCAAAATCATGTCAACCTAACTTTTCTGCAAGAACAACACAAAAACACGTAAAAACCATAAAAAGTTGCATTGAGAACTCACAAAATCCCTTGTTTTGGGCATCAAATATGATGTATTTTGACAACACATCAACAGCCTCAACTTAGAATTGTTGCTTGTCCTCAAGCGACGACTCAATCTAAGCAGACAATGAGAAATACATAGTAGCTCCACTAATGGCATATACAACTACTCTTTTGATTCAAGTACCCAACTAACATTGACGAAACAGGATTGCAAGGTTATTAAGCAAAACCAAAACATAATGAGATATCTGACAATCCAACTATGACAAGCTAAATAGCATCAACCGCCCACAATCGCTGGTATAGTCATATGCTACTCAAGTAGTGCAAATGCCCTCATTAGAAAGAAATCTCTCATACTCACTCAAAAAACATTTAGAATTCAGGGACTGAGGAAGCATTCTCACTTTTATAATTGAAATGCATGTATACTGACTAACACAATAGGCTTTCCTCTATACTCATCTTCTGTCTTTGTGATAAAGCAGATTTGGATCACCTTAGGACTTATAGGCTTGTAACATAGGTTCAGAGAGCTTTGGTTTGACATTTTAGGCAAGTAGTGACTAAAAGCTATCCTTGAACCATTTTTGCCAACACTTTTTGCTTTCATAATCCAACCCTTTTCATTAAATCCACCCTTATTCTCCTGTTTCAAACTTTTCTTGAGTGCTTTCTTTCTATTTTCAGCTATGCCTTATTTTTGAACTCAATTCTTGCTACTTTTTCTCAATTCAAGGCATTTTTCTTTTGTTTTTTCTTCACATGGCTCATGTTTTTTTTCTTTATTTTCCAACTAACCACCTCATTGTCATTTCTTTCTGGCTTGTTCCGGAAACCCGCCGCTTGGTTGCTTATAAAGCATGCATCTTCATTAAAGAATGGATCGTCATAAATGGGAACCTTTGGAGGTTTGGTGGGTGACTTCCTTGACACTTGCTTGGTTTTGCCTTAAAACCAAGTCCATGCTTGTGTGCAGTTGAGCAAGTTTCTCTGCGATCTCTTCGTTTACCTTTACTTGCTCATTGTTGGTATTGA
This sequence comes from Solanum medicagineum, assembly GCA_026153255.1. NCBI lineage: Eukaryota > Viridiplantae > Streptophyta > Magnoliopsida > Solanales > Solanaceae > Solanum > Solanum medicagineum. Next base: position 4,235 of record JAPFFP010112119.1, on the reverse strand, counting down.
CTGCACAAGAAGGTTTCATTGCACCTCGCTCTCGTTGACCCCATGCTCTATTTGTTTTGACTACTTGCTCCATCTTTGCGGCTATCAATGCAAAAGATTGGTGAAGGAACATGCCTCCCATGATTGTATCGGCACAAGCTTGACTAATCTCATCAAGTGCCCGATAGAAAATCTCAACTAAGGAATCATCAACAATCCTATCATTTGGGACCATCCTCAAACATTTAGTAAACCTTTCCCATGTTTTGCTAATAGAGTCACATGACAATTGCTCAAAGTTGTTGATTTGGTCCTTGAGCTTCAACTTCTTTGATCTTGGAAAATATTTTTCAAGGAATACTCTCTGAAGCTTAATGTAGGAAGCTCGGACAACTATGCAGCTGCATTGCCAGTCAATGACAGTGGAAACACTCTTAAACCAACAACATCAAGAGAGAGATTTTGTGTCCCCATGACACACTTGCAAATAAACACCACATTTTGGAGATGACGGTGGGGATCCTCCGAAGGTAGCCCTGTGAATAGTCCATGGTTTTGGACCATTTAGAGCAATCCAGTTGATACTGTGAACTTAGTATTTGCCGATAAAGGAGGCAGTACTATTGCACCGGTAACATCCATAGCATAGGGTTCAATTGATATTGATTCCATCCATAATTGTTTTCATTGAAGTTCCTAAGCTGTGGCCTGTTACCTCTTGGTGGTGGATTCTCTCTCTTCCCATATCGTCATTCATATTCATATCCTCCTCTACCTCGATATTCTCATTCACTTGAGCCATTCTTTTCACTAGTCGATGGATCTCCAAATTGATTGGAGCTAAGGGATTGCCTTGGCTCCTTATGTTGGGCATATAACCTCATACACCCTGCAAATAAAATCAAACAACAAAAATAAAAAAAAAATAGTAAAATACAAGAGATTCTAGGAATCAACAATGGAACTAACTAATAGTGAATTCAAATCAAACCTAGCCGTATTCCCCAATAATGGTGCCATAATTTTTGATGATGTTCACGCTCCAATAAGAAAGTGGTCGTTGACAGCAATTAACCTAACCGGAGGTAAGGGTCGAATCCACATGGAATATAGCTTGATTACAAGACTTCACTACTAATCATTTTAAGCATTCATAACTACAATCTCTAAATGGGGGAGTTGTTAATCAAAAACAAAATAAAATAACACTAAACTATAACTCTAGGAAACACTCAATTTTAGGGACAACTTGAGAATTGTGTTCCCTATGGTTTGTTGGCTCGATTTCTCTAGATAACATAACTACAATTGGATATTCGCATGCAGGACGGTAACTTAGGTTTTTCCAGTCCTCTTGTGAAGGTGAAGGTCGAATTTCACCATGGCGCTTGGTTGGCCACCATGGCGTGCCAACTTACTATTACCTATTGTTCTAGTCAACCTCTCCTTGGTCACGCTTGGTTGATTAGACGAGAACACATCAATCGAATCCTGTCATCTACTTCTCTTTTCCTATTCATCACTACCTTGGTTGAGCTACTGATAGTAGGTGGGGTTTGGTGTTGGCCACCACCAAACGACAATCATAATAAAGGTAAATAGATAATACATGCAAACGCCAATCGTAGAAGTACAATAAACCTGGGTTATTTCAAGTCAACTACCCATGATTCCCACAACCCCAAGTTGTGGGTATTTAGCTACTCATAACTAAAGCAAAACCAACAAAAATGCAAATACAAGGCATAGTTGAGAGTTTTACCAAAAGCAATGAAAAGTGTAGACACCACAAGTTGCAAACCCAAAAGCTTGATAGATCAGAAACGAATACAAAGCAAGATTTGCAATCCCCAAAATGGGTTTTCCAAGACAAAATAATTAACTAATCTAAAACCTTAAAATATTCTTAAGAAAATATTCAAAGGCAAGTCCTCTCTTCTAAAATCTGGAATCTCCCCACAAAATAAAATCTAACTTAATGTATTTATAGTATTTACAAATTAACCCTAAAAATAACATAGAAAAGATAGCTGGCAACTGGTACGCTGTCACATCCCGACCTAGGGATCACGTCCCTAGGTCGGGATGTGATATACGCCTTGCAGGTATGACTTGTAGGGTGACCTACAAGTCTTAGTCGGGGTCTCGTATCAGGTTCTTGGCATCATGGACTGAACTGGTATAACTCACAGGCACGAGTCGTTGCTTGAGCTATGACTCGTATGTTCCTCTTGTTGTCTTTGGCCTTCAGTGTTATGGTCCAACATTTTGACTCTCTGATTCCTGCTATGAGTCTACCTATACTAGTCATGGTGAGACTTACGACTCATAGGATGGCCTCATAGGGGCGACCTCTACTTAGCAGATTTCTGAATTTTGGTCTCTGTTTCTGGCTACGACACACCCTACGACTCGTAGGTGAGCTCGTATGCCCTATAATTTAGCGAAATCTGCAACTTTTCTTCAAAATCATACCAACCTAACTGTTCTACAAGAAAACACAAAAAAACATAAAAACCATAAAAAGTCACATTGAGAACTCACAAAATTCCTTGTTTTAGACATCAAATGTGTTGTATTTTGACAGCAGATCAGTAAACAATGGTGTAGGCCAATTCTTCATGGCCTTAACAATTCTACTACTAATATTTATTAAATAGTGATTGTAAATATTGTTAATATTCTTTTATTTTCGATTATTTTCAATTTGAATTGAATGGTAAATATTATTTTTCATTTTTTTTTTGGCATTGGAATTACTTTTTATTACAGTTCTATATTTGATTCTCTATTATATATCTCTCTCACTCCACATTTAATTTATTTCAAATTCTAATTGTTTAATGGAATGGTTAGATATAACTAATGGGATATTCCTCCGCTTTCAGGCGAAAGTTAAAAAATAAGAATCGATTGTTCAAGTATTCCAAATTGTACGGCAAAATGACAGGAAGCGAGACATATAGATCGGGTATATATCCATCTATATTGAATTCTTTTTTAGATCAACCTTAATACCATCACCGGATACCAAATGATCAAGGAAGACTACCTCATGTAACCAACACTCACATTTACGAAACTTTGCAAATAAGTATTTGCCCCTCAAGCTCTAAAGCACCATCCTCAAATGATCCCTATGCTCTTGCCAACTCTGAGAATAAATCATAATATCATCAATAAAGATAACTATACAAATATTAAAGAATGGCTTGAATACCCAATCCATGAGATCCATATACACCACTTGGGCATTAGTCAACCCAAAAGACATCACAAACTCAAAGTGGCAATACCTAGTCTGGAAATCTATATTGGGAATATCACATTCCCTTACCCTTAACTGATGATAACCAAAATGAAGATCAATTTTGGAGAAGTAGGTATATAAGGACCGGGACTTTATAAGGCCATAATGGTGCATGAAATTTGGTTCTGGAAAGTTTTGACCAAGATGACACCTTATAGGGACCTCCACGGGCCATATGATTGACCACGGGTTGTGAAAAGGAGCCTTAAGGTGGGCCTTTGCCTTGTGTGTAGAGCGTTGGACTTAAGTTGGAGTTCAAGAACAAAGCTTGCACTACATGAACCTTTCACAGTCCATGTGGAATTTCACAGGCTGTGTGGTGGCCCATAAGGGTAGCCTTGGCCTTGAAAACCATATTTTAGCCAAGGCTTATCAAAGATAAAGGGTCTATTAGGGTTGTCTCATAAAGTCCTTCTGTGTGATCTTGTGGAACTTGAGATGTTTTATATTGATATTGTTCTAGGGATAGATTGGTTGAATGCTTTATATGCCTCTTAGATTATAGGACCCGAAAGGTCAAGTTTTAGTTTATGGATGAGCCTATTCTTGAATGGAAGAGTAGTGGCACCACAATTAAATGTTGGTTGATTTCCTATCTCAAGGCCCGAAGATGATTTATTAAGGGGTTTATCTATCATATTGTGAGGCTCAAAGATGTGGAGTCTGAGTCAGTTACTCTTGAATTAGTTTTAGTGGTGAATGAGTTTCCGGATGTGTTTCCCAAAGATTTTGCCGGTATTCCTCCCGAAAGGGAAGTAGACTTTGGCATAGATCTTCTCTCGAATACTCAACCTTTCTCTATTCCTCCTATTATATGGCACTGACTGAGTTGCAGGAGTGTAACACCCCACATTTTACATGTACTAATTCTATGTAAATGAATCATGTTATGGTTTGGTCAAATTAGCGTCAATTCTTGAAAGTGCTTGAATCTCGTGTTAATGGG
>JAPFFP010112118.1:0-41725 GCA_026153255.1 Solanum medicagineum | reverse complement strand
GATTATACAGCTGAAGAGTATGCTAAGCTATACCTCAAAGAGATAGTCAGGCTACATGGAGTCCCAATCTCCATTATTTCTGATCGGGTTGCTCAATTCACTGTAAAGTTTTGGAAGTCCTTTCAAAGGAGTTTAGGAACACAAGTGAATTTGAGTACAACATTCCACCCTCAAACAGATGGTCAAGTAGAACATACCATTCAGACATTTGAAGATATGTTGCAAGCTTGTGCATTGGACTTTAAAGGTAGTTGGGTGGACCATTTGCTACTTACTGAATTTTCCTATAATAATAGCTACCACTAAGTATCAAGATGGCACCTTATAAAGCTTTATATAGAAGAAAATGTAGGTCGCCGATTGGATGGTTTGAAGTGGGTGAAACCAGCTTGCTTAGGCCAAATCTAGTACAACAAGCCACGAAAAAAGTTAAGGTAATACAGCAATGTCTAGAAATAGCCCAAAGTCGTTACAAATCATATGCGGATGGTAGAAGGAGAGGACTGAAATTCTCAGTAGGGGATTGGGTATTTTTAAAGATGTCTCCAATGAAAAGGGTTATGAGATATAGTAAGAAAGGAAAACAGAGCCCACGTTACATAGGGCCATATAAAATTATTAAGAGGCTCGGGTAGGTTGCATATGAACTAGAGCTACCCCAAGAGCTTTCAATGGTTTATCCAGTTTTTCATGTCTCAATGCTTCGAAAATACATAGGTGACCCATCCTGTATCACTCATATTGAAGACGTATAGGTTACAAAAGATCTCACATATGAAGAGGTACCTATTGCTATTTTAGATCGTTAAGTTAAGAAGCTAAGGAATAAAGAAATAGCTTCAGTGAAAGTACTTTGGAGAAACCAACAAGCAGAAGAAATAACATGGGAGGCCGAGGACACGATGAAATCAAGATACCCATATTTATTTGAAGCTAAAGAGGAAGTCCAACATGCGGAATTGGGTCACTAATACGTACGTGTCATTGAATACTTAGTGTGTTCTCAAAAGTGTGTGTAAGTAAAGGTTTAAACTTGGTTAAACTGTCTTATTATGGTAACATTCGAGGAAGAACGTTCCTAAGAGGGGGAGGATGTAACACCCCACATCTTACAATACTAGTACTATGCAAATTAAACATGATATGGCTTTTCAAATCAACGCCAATTTTTAAAAGTGCTTGAATCTCATGTTATAGGGAGATATGTGCGTCTAACACTTAAGAGAGTTGTGTATATACATGTTTTGTGTCAAATTGAGGAGATCACAGCCTTAAACAAAGTGAGAGAATTGAGGTGCTTGTAGGAATTAGGAAGCTAGCAGGTGAGTCACCTACTCGATCAGCTTAAATTTTCTAGCTAAACGGAAATGAGGCCCGACGTCGAATTTGTCCATGTCCAATTATGAATAGAGTTTGTGTTAAGGGTGTAACTTTAGCATCATAAATTGATTATGTTATCATGCCAAGAAGGATATTAAAAGATCCCAAATACATCACAATTTCGTTGACAATTTGGGACCAAAACTAACTAAGAGTAAGGGGGGAATATAGGTAGCAAAGGCCCATCAATTTGGAATCCAATTAGGCCCAAGTGAAAGGGCCAAGATGATGCATCACCACCTTGATAATATGAGGCTTTAAACACACAATAAAGTGGGCCAAAAAACTCCTTTAGAAAGGCATTACAAGTATCACCTTATGTCATTGTTAACTTGGAAAAAAATCAGCTTTCACAAGCTTTCTCTCTACACTTTCTTAACCTTGCAAAGCAGCCACAAGAAGGCTTTTAGAGTTCTTGGAGAATCCCTACATCTTGAAGGTAATGGTAAGTAAGTTTACTTATGTGTTTAGTATGGTTTTCTTATGGAAAACAAGAGACTATGTTGGTTAGGTATGTGCTGAAACTTTTGGACAGCATGTGTTCCAATATTGTTATACGTGTTTTCTTGTTTATTTGGAAGATTTTCACTTTTTCATTGGATTGATTATGAAGGAAGGCTATTAGTATTAATGAGTATTGGTTCTTTAATAATGTATAAAGGCTGCTGCACCACCTTTACAATCCGCAAAAGTGAGTTCTTATAGGATATCGTAATTGTGTTCTTAGTACAAACTTGTGAGCTGATAATTGGAAATTATTGTTTCACGACCTTCACCTAATTTGAAGCTATTTGTGGACTATTATAAGACTAGTTTTATGTGGAAAAAAAATGTTGGATAACAGTTTGGGTAAAGTTGAAATAGGTTCGAGATTGTTGACGTCGAAATGTAGCGAAGAGATGTAATGTTATGCCGCCTATTTGTATGTTGTGTAGAATGGTTATGTGTTATACTTTGTGGGCTATTGTAAGACTGTTATGGCACAGAAATAGGCTGCACATGATATGTATATGATAATGTGCATTAGAAAATACGATTAGAGGCGGAAAGGTTGAAAGAATACGCTTGTGTTTACAATTATACGCTTGCTGCTCGTATATTTTTTTCTATGAGATTGGGCTGCCAAGGTGTATCTATTGGCTGCTAATGCTAGTTTTATCACGTACTATGTTGCAGATAAATATTTGAAGGAAGGGAAGGTTCTCTCGAGGTAAAAGCGATGTCGTACAGCGAGGTATGTAAGGCTACTTGATTTCGTATTATTTGGTATGAAACATAGATTCCTCCTTGGCACATAAAGGAACTTACCAACTCCGACACAACTATTAACCGCGTCTCAACTCTTTCACATGTTCATATGCTCCCATATATAGTCATCTTTTAATCTGCATACATACTTGGATACCAAGATACATGAATTCGTTCTACTAAATAAAGTCATGTGTTATTCTACATCCTATGCATTTCATTATTTATGTAACTTAATCCTTTCATTATGGTGTTGTGTTTTGTGCTTATTTACATGTTATATGCTGTATCTGCAGTCCTATAGCTCCAATATTACTACCACCAAAAGAATCATCTCAAAGGTAATTGAAAGATAAAGTAAAGTATGTTCTTTATTGAAGGGTGGTAACCCGAAGGATGGAAGAATCACCTAGCCAGGTTTGATCCTATCACGGGGGGTAGCCCAAGGGGTTAAAGGAAAAGCCTAGACAGTGCCGATCCCAATATAGATTCACCACTGATTAGCTTTTCATTTGTATTACATGTTGTGCACAGATTATGCAGTAAAGGTAAAGTAATAAAAACAACATAAAGTACATGATCCCACAGTATAACTAAATGTGGTCTCTTATCCTACACTAGTGCATAGTTTCATTTGAGTTGTTGCTTCATATACAGTATTTCCTTCCTTACATATTTAGTACATTATCTCGTACTGACGTCCCTTACGGGGGACCTGCATTTCATGCTGCAGGTATAGGTGCTAGTAGATCTCCCAAATAGGAGTACAGGATATCCAGCTGCTGTTACCGAGCTCCAGGTTGCTTCGGAGCTTTGTGTGTCTAGAGCTTACATTTTTGTATTGTATCGTTAGTTGAGGCGGGGCCCATCCCGACCCTTATCAGATACTTTTCCTTATCTAGAGGCTTTATAGACTAGGAAAATTAAAGTGTGGTCATATCTCGTGCTTTAGTCAACGTGGCCCCAACGGCCTAGCCATATGTATTTCCTGTTAGCTTGTTATCACTATTTATTTTCTTAAAGGTATGTCAAATATTGAAATCCCTTATAATATATATAGAAAGCGCATGGATACAGGTTGGTTCTCCCGAGCCTTATCGGTAACGGGTGCCAGTCCGCCCTAACGGGACTTTGGGCATTACAGGTGTGACAACTATCAACCAATTGAGGGGTTGATTCCTCAATCTCCTCTCCAAAGGGGTGGTAGGCCTTAATATACATGAAATATGTTCTATATAAGCATGTTTACTTCAAGAATCATTCATGCATGCCATATTGCTATATGCTCATTTATTGCCTAATTATGTATTTCGGTTATGTTGCCTATCTCTTGTTGCATCGCATCCTACATACTTAGTACATTCAAACGTACTAAAATATACGTTATGCCTACATGATGTTACCATGTAGGAACCGGAGCCTCACTTGATCATCCTCCTCCTCCACGTGGCTAGTACTATCTCTTGAAGCAAGCTTGGTGAGTCCTCAACTCTGAGGACAATAGCTAGTGAAACTATGTTATGGAAAGACTCTTTTCTTTGTTTATATGCTTATGACTATGAGGGTGAGCCCTGAAAGTTGTTTTGGCCCCTGCCCAATTTATGTTAGAGGTGTTGTTGGACAAGCTAATTTATGCTTTAAACTTTGACTCCTTTGATGATTTATGCTATGAAAGATTTTCCTTAGCCCCTTTATTCTTATTTTATTCTCTTATTCTTGTTTAATTGCTTCTGCGACCAAGGATGTGTAAATGATATGCTAAGAAGCTTATTTGGGGTCCCTTTGGGTCCCCATTTTGCAGTGTCCCATCAGGCCCTAGGCTTGGGTCATGACAAACTTGATATCACAGTACTAGGTAGTTAATTATCCTCAACATCCAACACATCACGTGGATTAGAGTCTTATTCATGGTTGTGAAGTTCACCACAAATATGAGTAAGAGGCTATGAGGCATTTTAAGAAATATTTCCCTTCTTCTTGATCCATGTCGTGCTATAGAAGTTTAAGTAAGGCTTTCCCTAACGAATATTCTCTGCTATTCTAGATCATGCCTATCCCAAGAGGAAGAAGAGCTCGTACAACCGAAGAACAACCGGCTCATGAAGAGTTCTAGGATGCTATTGCCATGCTAGCTCAAGCTATGACTAATCAAATCAACCAAGGAGCCCAAGCCCCTCATGCTCCTACTCCGGCATCTTAGGTAAGGGACATTATGAGGATGAACCCACCGGAGTTTTATGGGTCTAAAGTGGATGAGGACCCTCAAGAATTCGTTGATGAGGTGTACAAAATGTTGTCTATCACAGGTGTTAGATTGGAGGAGAAAGCAGAGTTGGCGGCCTACCAACTCAAGGGGTAGCCCAAATATGGTTTACTCAATGGAAGGAGGAGAAGAGGAACAACAATGTAATACTTTGGGAGGATTTTAAGGCGGCATTTCTCAACCGGTTCTTCCCTCTTGAGCTAAGGGAGGCCAGAATGATGGAGTTCATGAATTTGAAGCAACGGTCTATGAGTGTAAGGGAGTATGCCCTCAAGTTCAACCAACTCTCTAAATATGCTCCACAAATGGTGGCCAAGCCGAGGTCTAGGATGAACAAGATTGTGATGGTTGTGTCCGACTTGGTAAATGAAGAATGTCATGCCGCCATGTTGATTGTTGATATGGACTTGTCCCCCCTCATGACTTAAACCGAACAATTGGAGGGGGAAAAACTGCGAAAGAGGAGGGGTAAGGAGGCCAAGAGGGCAATTTTTAAAGGAAGGTTCTAAGGTCCAAAGGGTGGCAGGTTTTATCAAGGCCAAGGTTCTTCAAATGCTCCTAATAGAAGGTTTTCTAATGACAACCCAAGAGTCCAAGGTGGTGTTGGTGTGGTGCCAAATCCTATGTGCCCAAGGTGTGGTAGAGGCCATAACGGCCCATGTTCGAGAGACTCTAATGCATGTTATAGTTGTGGAGAAGTGGGCCACAAGAAGATTGATTGTCCTCATAATCAAAATAAGGGTAGAGATGGTCATCCACAAGCCTGGGGTGCAAGTGCGGTTCCTTTGGAAAGGGAGGTCAACAAGGTGGTGCCCCAAGGCACAATTAGTTCTATGCTCTTTAAGGGAGCAAGGGGTAGATGAGGTGCCCGATGTCATCACTGATATGTTAAAAGTCTTTGATTTTGATGTGTGTACATTTATAGACCAGGTGCCACTCTTACTTCATTACTCCTTTTGTTGCCAAAAAGTTTCATGTTGAACATAAATTGTTGTGTGAGCTATATGAAGTGTCTACTCCCGTTTGTGCATCCTTGTTGCTAAAAGGGCCTATAGCAATTGTCCCATTTTCATTTTGCATAAGATATTGCCTTGTCATTTTGTTGAGTTGGATATGGTGGATTTTGATGTCATTCTTGGGATGGATTGGTTACATGTATATTATGCTTCTATTGATTATAGAACCCGTAGGATCAAATTTCAATTCCCAAATGAACCCGTTCTTGACTGGGAGAGTCATGATGTGGTGGTCAAGCGTAGATTTATTTCTTGCATTAAAGCCCATAAGTTGATTTCTAAGAATGTTTCTATCATCTTGTGAGGGTTAGGGGTGTTGAGTCCAAGGTCCTTCCTATAGGGTTGGTCCCGGTGGTTAATGAGTTCCTAGATATCTTTCCCAGTAAGCTCCTCAGTGCTTCTCCCGAAAGGGAAAAAGATTTTGGCATAGACCTCCTCCCCAATACTCAACCCATTTCTATTCCCCCTTACCATATAGCATCGACAGAGTTACAGGAGTTGAAAGAGTAATTCAGGGATTTTTCGGAGAAGGGTTTTATTAGGCCTAGACAATCACCTTGGGGTGCACCGGTGTTGTTTGTGAAGAAGAATGATGGTTCTCTTAGAATGTGCATTGATTACTGGAAACTTAATAGAGTTACCATCAAGAATAAGTATCTTATACCAAGGATCGATGACCTTTTGACCAACTTCAAGGGGCTAGTCACTTCTCTAAGATTGATCTTCGGTCCAGGTATCACTAAGAGAAGGTGAGGAAGTGTGACATTCCCAAGACGGTCTTACGGACTAGGTATGGGCACTATGAATTTGTGGTTATGTCTTTTGGGTTGACTAATGCACCAACTATCTTTATGGATCTTATGAATAGGGTCTTCAATCCCTACCTTCATTTGTTTGTGGTGGTATTTATTGAAGATATCTTGATTTGTTCCCATAGTGAGGAGAAGCATGTGGATCACTTGAGGGTGGAGTTGCAAATCTTGAGGGAGGAGAAGTTGTATGCTAAGTATGAGAAATGTGAGTTTTGGTTTAAAGAGGTTACCTTCCTAGGTCATGTAGTGTTGGGGGATGATATTAAGGTGGATCCTAAAAAGACGGAGGTGATTAGAAATTGGCCTAGACCTTTGATTCCATCGGATATTAGAAGTTTCCTGGGCTTAGTGGGTGATTACCGAAGGTTTATGAATGGGTTCTCCTCTATTGCTTCTCCTATGACTAAGTTGACTCAAAAGAAGGCTAAATTTTTGTGGACCGGTGAGTGTGAAAATAGTTTTCAAACTTTGAAAGATAAGCTTGTCATGGCTCCTATCTTGTCTCTACCGAAAGGGTTAGAAGGGTTTGTTGTGCATTGTGATGTGTTTATCGATCATAAGAGTCTTCAATATTTGTTCACCCAAAAAGACCTCAACTTGAGATAATGAAGTTGGTTAGAGCTTCTTAAAGATTATGATATGAGTATGCATTATCAGCCAAGGAAGTGGCTAGAGAGGTTCATCGATTGGCTAGGTTGGGAGTTAGGTTGGAGGAGGTTGATAATGGTGGGGTTATGGTTGTTGATGGCTCAAAACCTTCATTGATTAAGGAGGTGAAGGCAAAGTAAGATCTTGATCCTTCTTTGTTAGAGCTGAAGGTGTTGGTGAGAGATGGCGAGGTGGAGGTTTCACTCAATAGGGAGATGGTGCCCTTAGGTACCAAGGTAGTTTGTGTGTGCCTTGTGTTGATGACTTGAGAGAGAAGATTCTTGATAAGGCTCATAATTCTTCCTTTATTATTCACCCCAGTTCTACAAAAATGTATAGAGATTTGAGGGAAGTGTTCAGGTGGGGTGGTATGAAGAGAGATGTTGCTAAGTTTGTATCTGGTTTCCATAATTGCCAATAAGTTAAAGCTGAGCATCAAAGGTCGGGTGGCCTAGCCCATGATATAGAGATTCCTACTTGGAAGTGACAGGAAATTAACATGGATTTTGTGGTTGTGTTGCCTAAGACTAGAAAGGGTTTTTATTCTATTTGGGTTGTGGTTGATAGAATGACAAAGTTGGCTCATTTCCTACCGTTAAGACTACTTATGGTGCCAAAGATTATGCTAAGTTGTACAATAATGAGTTGGTTAGATTGAATTGGATGTATTTGTCTATCATATTGGATCGTGGTGCTCAATTCACTTCTCACTTTTGGAGGTCCTTTCAAATAGGTCTTGGTACCAAGGTAAAGCCTAGTATGGCCTTTTACCCTCAAGCGGATGGCCAAGATGAAAGAACTATCCAAGCTCTTGAGGTATGATTACTGATTGTGTATTGGAGTTTAAGGGTAGTTAGGATGATCATCGTCCACTCAGTGAGTGAAACGACCCCAAAATGTGCCCGAAAACGTGCCTTGGAATGCCTAAAATTTTAAATTCCATATGTCTCAAAATTCATTTGCTATTTCAAAAATTCGACTTCGTATTCTTTTTCAGGTGGTCAAAATTGTGTGAAAAAGGGTCTAACCCCAATTTAAGAGCAAAAGATTAGCAATTATGAAATTCCAAGAATGCAATTTCTAGTGGCAAATCTGCATCACTTCCACGACGCGCCACAGTACAAAAAGTGGACTATTTTTTTTTTTACTCAGTCCAAGACTTTGAAGTCTTGGGCCTAAGTGTTGCAAACATGTTTTTACCCATACTTAGCCTTATTTCACCCTCATATCATCCTAAACATTTCCCAATACTCACTCAAACAGTTAGCCATATTTTCACTCACAAAATTCAAGTCCTAAACCCTCATCCCAAGCTAAGGTTCTCCTTCAAGGTTCTTATTCAATTTTCAAGTCTCCATCTCCAATCTTCACCAAGTTCATCTCTAAGCTAAGGTATGTGGGTTTATTTCATGGGTTCCTTTCACCCATGATACTAAGCCTCCTTTTACTCAAATTGCATGATATAAAGTTGATTTACAAGTGGGTCTTGATTATTACGAAATTCACAGCACACTATGTTAAAGCTATGTAAAGTTGTGATTGTTTTTCTATGTTTTGAGCTACAAATGATGGATCTATTTTAAGATTTGATGAGGGGTTTTGATGTATATGGCTTGAGGGTGTTGCAAGTTGTTGATTTATGCTTTGACAACGAATTTTCTTGCATGATTTCATCTATATATTTCATGGTTTTATACTAGTATTACACACCCTCTAAGTGTGATAAAATGTCCGGATATGGTTTCTTGAGGAGTTGAAGGTCCAAACAATGAGATATGATATGATTGACTAAATGATGATAAAATGAGCTTATGTATATGATATACTCTATATAAAGTGTTGCATTAGGCCATGCTCAATCCGGGGGGTCTAAGAACCCGGATAACCTAGATGGGAGTTTGTACTCATCAACCGAGGAAAGGGTTAGTGCTTCTCTACCTAGGGGATGGGCAACATTATCACCAATCGAGGGAAGGGTTAGTACTTCTCCACCTAGGTGATGGGGCGGCATTATCACCAACCGAGTGAAGGGTTAGTACTTTACCACCCAGGTGATGGGGCGGCATTTTCACCAACCGAGTGAAGGGTTAGTATTTCACCACCTAACTGATAGGTAGGCATCAACACTAACCTACCAAGGGGTTGTACCTTGGAAATCTAGCTTGGTCTATTCTACACATATGGTATCCTATATGATCATGAGTTATTTAAGCATGTTTTACTTGAGCATTGATCATATATGCCATATTGTTATATGATGTCTATTGCCTATTGTTATGCATTATTATTATGATGTCTATCTCTTGTTGCATTGCATCCTACATACATAGTACATTCAAATGTAATAACGCATACTCTATGCCTACATGATGTCACTATGTAGGAATCGGTGCCTAAGATGATCATCCTCCTCCATGTAGCTAGTTCGATACTACTCAGCTAGTTGGTGAGTCCTCCACTTCGGGGACGTTAGTCTATGTTCCTCTTATTGTTTATTGAGACATTCTTCCTTATGTTCTATTTTGACTATGAGAATGAGCCCGGTTGCTTTATCTCGGCCCCCGCTCTTATCAATGTATTGAGGCATTTGTTGGACATGTTATGTATCTATGTTAAAAGCCTTGACTCTATTGTTCTTGACGTCTATGATATCTTGGCTCTTGTCTCTTGAGTATGATGTTGTACAAGCTTTTTATTAGTCTCGTTGCCCCTATTCTTACTCTTTTATGTTTTTCTATTGCTTCCACGATCAAAGATGTGTAATGATGTTCTCAGTTGCGTTCCCTTTGCTCCATGTCACATCTAGGCCCTGGGCTTGAGTCGTCACAAATTTGGTATCATACAACTAGTTTGATACACCCTCGGAGTCCAACACACCGTGTCAATTAGAGTCCTATTCATGGTTATGAAGCACGCCATGACTATGAATAGGAGGCTATGAGTCGTTTTAGGAAATGTTTCCCTTCTTCATGTTCTAAGTCATGCTACAGAGTTGTGGTAAGTTTTTCCCCTAACGATTGTTCTTTGCTACACTAGATCATGCCAAACACTTTAGGACGAAGGGCGTAAACTCCCGAGGATCAACCTAACAATGGTGAGCTCTGGGATGCTAACACTATGCTTGTCCAAGTTGTGGCCAACCATGTCAATCAAGGGGCCCAAGCCCCTTATGCTACTACCCCGGGAGCTAGAGTAAGAGACTTCGTGAGGATGAATCCTCCTGTTTTCTATGGGTCATACATGGATGAAGACCCACAAGAGTTCATTGATGAGGTCTACAAAATCTTGAATATCATGGGTGTTGGGCTGAATGAAAAGGCGGAGTTGGTAGCATACCAACTCAAAGGGGTAGCTTAAATATAGAATGATCAATGGAAGGGTGAGAAGGGAATTGGTAATGTGGTGATTTTGGAAGAGTTCAAATTAGCTTTCCTTAATCAGTTTTCCCCCTTAGTGTATGGTTTCAGCGGAGTTGAAAGAATTAAAAGAGCAATTGAAAGATTTGTAGGAGAAGAAATTTATTGGACCTAGTCAATCACCTTGGGGTGCACCAGTGTTGTTTGTACAAAAGAAGGATGGGTCTTAGAATGTGTATTGACTACCGGTAACTCAATAGGGTCAGTATAAAGAATAGATATCCTCTTCCAAGAATAGATGACTTGTTTGACCAATTGCAAGGGGCTAGCTTTTTCTCAAAGACTAATCTTCGTTTCGGGTACCACCAAGTTAGGGTTAGGGAGTGTGACATTCCCAAGACGGCTTTTCGGACTAGATATGGGCATTATTAGCTTGTTCTGATATCGGTTGGGTTGACCAATGCACTGGCCGTCTTCATGGACCTAATGAATAGGATCTTCAACCCTTACCTTGATACTCTGTTGTAGTCTTCATTGATGATATCTTTATCAATTCACGTAGAAGGAAGGATTAAGGGTGGTGTTGCAAAGATTGAGGCAGGAAACATTGTATGCTAAATATGAAAAGTGTGAGTTTTGGTTGAAGAAGGTTACATTCTTGGGTCATGTGGTGTCTGAGAATTGTATAAAAGTGGATCCCAAGAAAATCTATGTGATTAGAAATTGGCCTAGACCATTGACCCCATCGAATATTAGGAGCTTCTTGGGCCTTGCGGGTTACTATAGAAGGTTCGTGAATGGGTTCTCCTCCATTGCTTCCCCTATGACAAAGTTGAATCAAAAGAAGGTTAAGTTTGTGTGGGCCGATAAATGTGAGAGAAGCTTCCAAACATTGAATGATAGACTTTTGTCCTCTCCTATATTGTCACTACCGGATGAACTTGAGGGTTTTATTGTGTATTGTGATGCATCTGTAGTTGGGTTGCGTTGTGTGCTATTGCAAAATGGTAAGGTCATAGCTTATGCTTCTAGACAACTCAAAGTGCATGAAAGGAATTATCCTACCCATGCTCTTGAATTGGCCACCATGGTGTTTTCATTAAAGATTTGGCATCATTATTTGTATGGGGTGCATGTTGATGTCCACACCGATCATAAGACCCTCCAATATGTCTTTACTCAAAAAGATCTCAACTTGAGGCAAAGGAGACAGTTACAACATCTCAAAGACTATGACATGAGTGTGCACTATCATTCGTATAAGGCAAATGTGGAGGTGAATGCTTTAAGTAGGGTGTCTATGGGTAGCCTAGCTCATGTTGATGGTAGGGAGATGGCAAGAGAGGTGCATCAATTAGCTAGATTGGGGGTTAGGTTGGAGGAGGTTGGTAATGATGGTGTGGTTGTTGTTGTTGATGGTTCTAAGTCTTCTTTGGTTGATGAGGTGATAGCAAAACAAGATCTAGACTCCTCCTTGCTTGAATTGAAGGCCTTGGTAAAAGAGGAGTCAAGATCTTGTTTTGCTATCACCAATGAAGACTTAGAACCATCAACAACAACAACCACACCATTACCAACCTCCTCAAATCTAACCCACAACCTAGCCAACCGATGGACCTCCCTAGCCACCTCCTTACCATACCCATCAACGTGAGCTAGGCTACCCATAGACACCATAATCAAAGCATCCGCCACAACATTTGCCTTACTGGGATGGTAATGCACACTCATGTCATAAACCTTAAGAAGTTCTAACCACCTTCTTTGTCTCAAGTTGAGATCTTTTTGAGTGAAGACATATTGGAGGCTCTTATGATCGATGAACACATCAACATGCACCCCATACAAATAATGACACCAAATCTTTAATGCAAACACCACGGCGGCCAATTCAAGATCATGAGTAGGGTAGTTCCTCGCATGCACTTTAAGTTGCATAGAAGCATAGGCTATCACCTTACCATTTTGCATTAGCACACAACCCAAACCAACTCTAGAAGAATCAAAATACGATTCCCTCAAGCCCATACGATAGTGACAATATAAGAGCGGACAAAAGCATATGTTTTAAGATTTAGAAGCTCCTCTCACACTCACCGGTCCACACAAACTTAACCTTCTTTTGAGTCAATTTCGTCATAGGGGAAGCAATGGAGGAGAAACCATTCACAAACCTTCTATAATAACCTGCTAGGCCCAAGAAGCTCCTAATATCTGACGAGGTCAATGGTCTAGGCCAATTTCTAATCACATCAATGTTCTTAGGATCCACCTTAATACTATCCCCCGACACCATATGAACAAAGAATGCAACCTCCTTAAACCAAAATTCACACTTTTCATACTTGGTATGATATTTATCCTCCCTCAATCATTGCAACACAACCCTTAAATGATCCATATGCTCCTCCCTACTATGTTAATAGATCAAAATATCATCAATGAAGACCACAACAAAGGAATCAAGGTAGGGTTTGAAGACCCTATTCCTTAGGTCAATGAAGATGTCTGGTGCATTAGTCAACCCAAACGACATCACGAAAAACTCATAATGCCCATATCTAATCCGGAAGGCCATCTTGCGAATACCACCCTCCCTCAACATGACTTGATGATACCCAGACCGAAGATCAATCTTAGAGGAAAAGCTAGCCCCTTCCAATTTGCCCAAAAAAAAACATCAATCCTTAGAAGAGGATTCCTATTCTTGATAGTGACCCTATTGAGTTACCGATAGTCAATGCACATTCTAAGTGACCCGTCCGTCTTATTTACAAACAACACTGATACATCCCAAGGTGATTGTCTAGGCCTAATAAGTCCCTTCTCCAACAAATCTTTCAATAGTTCCTTCAACTCCGCCAGGGCAATATGGTAAGGGGGAATAGAAATGGGTTGAGTATCGGGGAGGAGATCTATGCAAAAATCTATTTCCCTTTCAGGAGGATCACCGAGAAGGTCATTTGGGAAAACATCAAGAAACTCATTTACAGCCTAGACCGACTCTATGGGAAGGGCTTTAGACTCATATCCCTAACCCTCACAAGATGGTAAAGACACCCCGTGGAGATCAACTTACGGGCTTTATTTCAAGAGATTAAGCTACCCTTGACAACTACATCTTTACTTTCCCACTCAAGGACGCGTTCATTTGGAAATTTCGACCCTACGGGTTCTACAATCAACAGAAGCATAGTAGACATGCAACCAATCCATCCCAAGAATGACATCAAAATTAACCATATCAAATTCAACAAGATCACAAGGCAACAATTTATCCAAAACGCAAACCTGACAATTTCTATACACCTTCCTAGCAACAATAGATGTAGTAATAGGAGTGGATACCTCATAAGACTCATGCAACAACTCGGACTCAAGATGGATCTTTTTAGCGACGAAAGGGGTAACAAAACAAAGGGTGGCACCCAGATCAATCAAAGCATATATATCAAAGTCAAAGAATTTCAACATACCAATAACAACATTGGGAACCTCACCAACCTTGCCTCCCATGTGGAGCATAAAACTGATTGTGCCTTGGGGAACCGCCTTGAGGACCAACTCTACCCAATGCAACCACATTCGCACCCTGGCATTTACCACGATTTCTTGGACAATCCACCTTTTTGTGACCAAGCTCCCCACAATCATGCATTAGAATACTTCAAACATGGGCCCCTATGAGTCTTTCCACAATTAGGACACAAATCAATGGGAGCCACACCACCAACACGTTGAGGCCTAGAGAAGTCATTGGTAAACCCACTTTTAGTAGTATAAGAAGACCCTTGGCATTTATAGAACCGGCCAACCCTTTGGAACTTACCCTCGAAATGGGCCCTCTTGGCCTCATGGCCCCTTCTCTTCCTCAACTTTTCTTCCTCTATTTGTTTAGCATATGTCATCAGTCGAGACAAGTCCATGTCACTAATTAGCATGGCGGACCAGCATTCTTCACTTACTAAGTCGAAGACCCTCATCACGAACTTATTCATCCTAGATCTAGGATCAGCCACCAAATGAGGAGCATTCTTTGAAAGTTGATTGAACTTACAGGTATACTCCCTAACACTCAGAGCACCTTATTTCAAGCTCATGAACTCTACCAACTTAGCTTCCCTAACCTCAAGAGGGATAAACTAGTTAAGAAAAGCCAATTTGAAATCCTCCCAAAGCACCATATTACCATTTCCCTTCTCTCCCTTCCATTGATTTATACCATATTTGCGCTACCCTTTTGAGTTGGTACGCCGCCAACTCTGCCTTTTCATTCTGCCCAATGCCCATGATTTTCAATATCTTGTAGACCTCATCAGTGAACACTTGTGGATATTCACCCACCTTTGACCCATAACACTCTGGGGGATTCATCATCATCATGTCTCTAACCCTAGCTCCCGGGGAAATAGCATGAGGGGCTTGGGGCCCTTGGTTGACTTGGTTGGCCACAACTTGGGAAAGTTTAGTGAGAGCATCCCGAAGCTTATCATTGGTAGATTGCTCATCGAGTTTTGGGCCCTTCTTCCTCGAGTGTTCAACATGATCTAGCACAACAAGCAACAATCTTTAAGGGTAAAACTCACCAACTCTATAGCACGACTTAGAACATGAAGAAGGGAAACATTTCCTAAAATATCTCATAGTCTCCTATTCATAGTCATGGCGCGCTTCACAACCATGAGTAGGACTCTAATCAACACGGTGTATTGGACTTCGAGGATCTATCATCTTGGCTCTGATATAAAGTTTGTCAAGATGCAAGCCTAGGGCCTAGACATGACACGGCGAATGGCGAACCCAAAAGAACCCCAAACAAGCCTCTTAACTTATCATTACACATCATTGGTCCCTATAGCATATAAAAGACATAAAGAGTAATAACAGGGGGCAATAGGACTAAGGTAGAAGCTTGCATAACATCATAATCAAGAGACAAAGAGTCATACTCATATCATAGGTATATAACATGTCCAACAAGCACCTCTACTACATAGATAAGAGTGGGGGCCAAGACAAAGCAATCGGGATCACCCTCATAGTCAAGTAGAACATAGAGAAGAGTGTCTCAATACATAATAATAGAAACATTGATAAATGTCCCCGAAATGGAGGACTCACCAAGTAGTTTGAGTAGTACCGAACTAGCCATGTGGAGGAGGAGGATGATCAACTTGGGCACCGGTTCCTGCATGGTGAAATTATGATGGTAAGAGTATGCATTAGTACATTTTAATGTACTAAGTATGTAAGATGCAATGCAACAAGAGATAGGCATCATAATCAGAATACATAACAATAGGCAATAGGCATAATATAACAATTTAGCATGTATGATCAATGCATAAGTAAAACATGCTTAAGTAACTCATGCTTATATAGGATATCATATGTGTAGAAAAGACCAAGCTAGCTTTCCAAGGTACAAACCCCTAGGTAGGTTGGTGATGATGCCACCCCATCACTTAGTTGTGAGGTACAAACCCTCACTAGGTATATGAGCACAAACCCCCATCTAGGTTGATGGTGATGCCACCCCATCACCCTAGTGGTGAAGTACAAACCCTTCACAAGGTTGATGATTACGAACCCCTATATAGGTTATTCGGACTCTTAGTCCCCCAGATTGTGCATGGTTTAATGCAACACTTTATATAGGATTTATCATATACATAAGATCATTTCATCATCATAACAACATTCATATCATATCTCATGCTATGGACCTTCAATTCCTCAAGAAACCATAGTCGGATATCTTATCAAACACTTGGCGGGTGTGTAATTGGGGTACAAGATCATGCAATTTAGAGATAAAAGCATGCAAGAAAATCCATTATAAAATCATCAAGCAACACCTTACAACACCCTGAAGCAATATACATCAAAACCCCTCATCAAATCTTACAATAGATCCATGATTTATAGCTCAAAACATAGAAAAACATCACAACTTTATATAGCTTTTACATAGTTCATAGACATGCTCATACTAGTAAACCCATTTGTAAAAATCAACTTTAAATCATGCAAATTGAGTAAAAAAAGAGATTAGGGAGCCATGGGTTGAAGGACCCAATGGCTAAAACCCACATACCTTAGCTCTGTGGAAGCTCTTTATGAAGGTTGAAAATGGAGGCTTGAAGCCTGAAGGAAATCCTTAGATACGGAAGATGTTTTGAGAGTAGAATTTAGGAGTGAAAAATATAGCTAAATGTTTGAGTGAGTATAGGGGAATGTTTAGGGGTGAAATATGGCTAAGTATAGGTAAGAACACAGTTGGGAACACATAGGCCCAAGACTTAAAAGTGTTGGACCAAACTAAAAAAAATAATCACAAAATAAGGCAGAGGCGCGTCGCAGAAGTGACACAAAAACCTCACTATTTTCAGCACTCCTTGAAATTTTGTAAATCGATTTGGTTGCTTAAAAATTGGGGTTAGACTCTTTTCCCCCTAATTTTAACCCCTTAAACAAGAATATAAAGTCGGATTTTTGATATCACGTATGGGTTTTGAGATATATGGAATTTAAAATTCTGGGCACTTTTGAGGCACATTTTCGGGCACTTTTGGGGGTCATTTCAATATCTTCCCCTTGGGAACATTCGTTCCATAATATCAAAGAAATATATATGTAAGACAAAAACAAGACAACATCAGCCTAAATTGAGGTGCAACCATGCACTTAAACATCATTACAAAAATTTTATCATAAGTGTAAAATGATCATGAACTTGTCAATTTAAATATGAACATATGCATTGACATGAGGCTGAACTGAAGACATGAAATCACATAGGGGGCTTAGAATTAGTACTTTAGGCTTGACTGGAGAAGAAAAGATAAGGGTACCTCTTTTGCATGTCCGCTTGGGCCTCCCATGTAGCACTTTCGACTTGTTGATTCCTCCAAAGCACCTTAATGGATGCTACCTCCTTGTTCCTCAATCTCTTCACTTGCCTATCCAAAATCTGGACCGGAACCTCCTCATAAGTCAAATTATTTTCAACAATACCCACAACATCAAGAGGTACAATGGCATTAGGATCACCCACGCATTTTCTCAATATAGAGACATGGAACACCGGATGAACCAAATTCATTTCAATAGGCAACTTCAACTCATAACCTACCTTGAAAACCCTCTTTATCACCTCATAAGGACCAACATATCTTGGACTCAACTTCCCCTTTCTACAAAAATAGACCATACCTTTCATTGGAGAAACTTTCAAATAGACCCAATCTCCCACTATGAATTCAAGGTCTATTGTTCTTACATTGG
Organism: Solanum medicagineum; assembly: GCA_026153255.1. Lineage (NCBI taxonomy): Eukaryota > Viridiplantae > Streptophyta > Magnoliopsida > Solanales > Solanaceae > Solanum > Solanum medicagineum. The sequence goes on along the minus strand of JAPFFP010112118.1, from coordinate 23,715 downwards.
CAGAGAATTTTTGATGACTTTGGGCTATTTGAAACCTTTTCCTAATCATCCTAACCTTCTTAAAAGCCTCCAAAACTAGATTTAAACCCAATAAAGCCACTTCTCCAACCTCAAACCAACTAACCGGTGATCTACAATGTCTCCCATAAAGAGCTTCAAAAGGAGTCATACCAATGCTTGTGTGATAGCTATTGTTGTAGACAAACACAATCAATGGAAGATGATCATCCCAACTACCCATAAGTTCCAAGACACAAGCACTAAGAATATCCTCAAGTGTTTGAATGGTTCATTCAGCTTGGCCATCCGTTTGAGGGTGAAAGGACGTACAGAGGTGAACCTTTGTACAAAGACCCCTTTGAAAAGACCTCAAAAAGTGTGAAGTGAATTGTGCACCATGATCTGATATGATATGATAAACAAGGGAACCCAATGTAACCTCACTAACTCATGGATGTATAACCTTGCATACTTTTTAGCCCCATATGTAGTCTTATCAAGTAGAACGTGGTTCGATTTTGTCATCCTATCAACCACAACACAAATGGAATCAAAACTTTTCTAGTCTCGGGCAACCCAACCACAAAGTCCATATTAATCACCTCCCACTTCCAAGTAGGAATCTCTATGTATTTGGATAGGCCACCAAGCCTTTGAAGTTCGACTTTGACTTGTTGACAACTATGGCAACCAGAAAAAAATTTGGCAATGTTCCTCTTCAAGCCTCCCTACCAATACACATCCCTCAAATACCATATACATTTTGGTGGAACTGGGGTGGATAGAATAAGAAGAATTATGGGCTTCATCAAGGATCTTCTCCCTCAAACCATCAATACAAGGAACACATAACCTACCTTTGTATCTAAGGGCACGATCTCCCCCTTAGGAGAAAACCTCCACTTTGCCCTCTTTCACCACGACGTTCAATTCAACCAAGAAGGAGTCAAAATCTTGTTTTGCTATCACCTCATCAACCAATGAAGACTCAGAACCATCAACAACAACCCCACCATTACCAACCTCCTCCAATCTAACCCCAAACTAGCCAACCGATGGACCTTCCTGACCACCTCTTACCACACCCATCAACGTGAGCTAGGCTACCCATAGACACCCTACTCAAAACATCTGCCATAACATTTGCCTTACAAGGATGGTAATGCACACTCGTGTCATAGTCCTTAAGAAGTTCTAGACACCTTCTTTGTCTCAAGTTGAGATCTTTTTGAGTGAAGAGATATTTGAGGCTCTTATGATCGGTGAACACACTAATATGCACCCTATACAGAGAAGACACCAAATGTTTAATGCAAACACCATGATAGCTAATTCAAAAACATGGGTAGGGTAATTCCTCTCATGCACTTTGATATTCCTAGAAGCATAGTATACACCTTACCATTTTACATTAGCACACAACCCAAACTAACTCTAGAAGCATCACAATACACAACGAGTCCCTCAAGCCCACCTGGTATAGACAATATAGGATCGGAAACAAGCTTATCTTTCAATGTTTGAAAGCTCCTCTCATACTCATCAATCCACACAAACTTAACCTTTTTTTGAGACAATTGCATCATAGGGGAAGCAATGGAGGAGAACCTATTCATAAACCTTCTATAATAACCCGCTACATCCAAGAAGCTCCTAATATCCAACAGGGTCAATGGGCTAGGCCAATTTTTAATCATATCAGTCTTCTTAGGATCCACCTTAATACCATCCCCCGATGCTACATGACCCAAGAATAAAATCTCCTTCAACCAAAATTCACACTTTTCATACTCGGCATACAATTTCTCCTCCCTCAATCTTTGCAACGGAACCCTTAAATGACCCATATGCTCCTCCCTACTATGTAAATAGATCAAAATATCATCAATGAAGACCATAATAAAGGAATCAAGGTAAGGATTAAAGACCCTATTCATTAGGTCCATGAAGATGGCTGGTGCTTAGTCAACCCAAATGACATCAAAACAAACTCATAATGTCCATATCTAGTCCGAAAGACTGTCTTGGGAATATCATACCCCGTCACCCTCATTTGATGATACCTAGATCGAAGATCAATCTTAGAGAAAAAGCTGGCCCCTTGCAATTGGTCAAACAAATCATCAGTCCTTGGAAGAGGATACATATTCTAGATAGTGACCCTATTGAGTTGCCAGTAGGCAATGCACATTCTAAGTGATTTGTCCTTCTTTACAAACAACACCGGTGCACCCCAAGGTGATTGGCTAGACCTAATAAAACCCTTATCAAACAAATCTTTCAATTTTTCCTTGAAATCCTTCAACTCTGTAAGGCTATACAGTAAAGGGGAATAGAAATGGGTTGAGTATCGGGGAGGAGGTCTATGCCAAAGTCTATTTCACTTTTGGTAGGAACACCACGAAGGTCATTTGGGAAGACATCAAGAAACTCATTTACAACCGGGACTGGCTCTATGGGAAGGGCTTTAGACTCCACATACTTAACCCTCACAAGATGGTAAAGACACCCCTTCGAGATCAACTTACGGGCTTTAATGTAAGAGATGAATCTACCCTTGACCAACACATATTCACTTTCCCACTCAAGGACGGGTTCATTTGGAAATTGGAATTTGACCCTATAGGTTTTACAATCAATAGAAGCATAGTAGGCATGCAACCAATCCATCTCAAGAATGACATCAAAATCAACCATGTCTAATTCAACAAGATCACAAGGCAACAATTTATGCAAAACGCAAACCGTTCAATCTCTATACACCTTCCTAGCAACAATAGATGCACCAATAGGAGTAGACACCTCATAAGACTCATGCAACAATTCGAACTCAACATGGAACTTTTTAGCAACAAAAGGGGTAACAAAAGAAAGGGTGGCACCCCAATCAATCAAAGCATATACATCAAAGTCAAAGATTTTCAACATATCGGTAACAACATCGGGAACCTCACCAACCCCTTGCCTCCCATGTAGAGCATAAACCGATTATTCCTTAGGGCACCACCTTGAGAACCACCTCTACCCAACGCGATTGCATTCGCACCTCGGCTTTTTCTATAATTTCTTGGACAATACACCTTTATGTGACAAAGCTCCCCACAATCAAAGCATGCATTAGAAGCCTTCAAACATGGGCTCCAATGACTCTTTACATAATTAGGACACACATAAATGGGAGCCACACCAGCAGCACCTTGAGACCTAGGGAAGTCATTGGCCAACCCCCTGTTAGTAGTATGAGAAGACCCTTGGCCTTGATATAACCAGACACCCCTTTGGACTTACCCTCAAAACGGTCCCTCTTGGCCTCATGGTCCCTTGTCTTCTTCAACTTTTCTTCCTCCATTTGTTCAGCATATGTCATCAACCGAGAGTCCAGGTCACCAATTAGCATGGCAGTCCGGCATTCTTCACTCACCAAGTTGGAGACCCCCATCATGAACTTAGTCATCCTAGATTGGCCACCAAATGAGGAGCATACTTTGAAACTTGATTTAACTTGAGGGAATACTCTCTCGCACTCATATCACCTTGTTTCAAGTTTATGAACTCTACCAACTTAGCTTCCCTAAGTTCAGAGGGAAAAACTAATTAAAAAAAGCCAATTTGAACTCCTCCCAAAGCACCAAAATACCATTTCCCTTTCCATTGATCATACCATATTTGGGCTACCCCTTTCAGTTGGAACACCGCCAACTCTACCTTTTGATTAGGCCCAAAACCTATGATATTCAAGATTTTGTAGACCTCATCAATGAACTCTTGTGGATCTTCACCCACCTTTGACCCATAGAACAATTGAGAATTCATCCTCGTAAAATCTCTTACCCTAGCTCTCGAGGTAGTAGCATGAGGGGCTTGGGCCCCTTGGTTGATATTGTTAGACACAACTTGGGCAAGGATAGTGAGAGCATCCCGAAGCTCACCATTGGTAGGTTGCTCATCGTGCGTTTAGGCCCTTCTTCCTCGATTGCTCAATATGATCTAGCATAGCAAGAAACAATTGTTAGGGGGAAAACATACCGCAACACTATAGCATGACTTAGAACATGAAGAAGGGAAACATTTCCTAAAATGTCACATAGGCTCCTGTTCATAGTCATGGCGTGCTTCATAACCATGAATAGGACTCTTATCAACACGGTGTGTTGGACTCCAAGGATTTATCAACCTGGCTCTGATACCAAGTCTGTCATGACACAAGCCTAGGGCCCAGACGTGACACAACGAATGGGAAACCCAAAGGAACCCCAAACAAGCCTCTTAACTTATCATTACACATCATTGGTTATGAAAGCATATAAAAGACATAAAGAGTAAGAATAGGGGGCAATGGGACTAAGGGAGAAGCTTGCATAACATCATAATCAAGAGACAAATAGTCAAGATCATCTCATAGGTAAATAACATGTCTAACAAACACCTCTACTACATAGATAAGAGCGGGGGCAAAGACAAAGCAATCGGGCTCACTTTCATAGTCAAGTAGAACATAGAGAAGAATGTCTCAATACATAATTAAAAAAATTGATAAACATCCCCGAAATGGAGGACTCATCAACTAGCTTGAGTAGTACCGAACTAGCCACATGGAGGAGGAGGATGATCAACTTGGGCACCGGTTCCTACATGATGATATCGTGTAGGCAAGAGTATGCATTAGAAAAATTGAATGTACTAAGTATGTAGGATGCAATGCAACAAGAGATAGGCATCATAATCAAAATGCATAACAATACCTAATAGGCATAATATAACAATATGGCATATATGATCAATGCATAAGTAAAACATGTTTAAGTAACTCATGCTCATATAGGATATCATATGTGCATAAGAGACCAAGCTAGCTTTCCAAGGTACAAACCCCTGGGTAGGTCGGTGATGATGCCATCCCATCACTTAGGTAGTGAGGTATAAACCCCTCACTAGGTTGATGAATACAAACACCCATCTAGGTTGATGTTAATGCCACCCCATCATCCTGGCGGTGAAGTACGAACCCTTAACAACATTGATGAGTACGAACCTTCACCTAGGTTATCCGGACTCTTAGTCCCCCGAATTGGGCATGGTCTATTGCAACACTTTATATAGGATTTATCATATACATAAGCTCATTTCATCATCAGAACATCATTCATATAATATCTCATACTTTAGACCTTCAATTCCTCAAGAAACCATAGCCAGAAATCTTATCTAACACTCAGTGAGTGTGTAATGGGGATACAAGAACATGCAATTTAGAGATGAGATCATGCAATAAAATCCATTGTTAAACCATCAATCAACACTTTGTAACACTCTAAGCAATATACATCAAATCTTACAATAGATCTTTGATTTATAGCTCAAAACATAGTAAAACGGTCATAACTTTATGTAGATTTAACATAGTTCATAGACATGCTCATACTGGTAAACCCATTTATAAAAATCAACTTTAAATCATACAAATTGAGTAAAAAAGAGACTAGGGCACCATAGGTGGAAGGACCTAATGGCTACAACCCATATACCTTTGCTTTGGGGAAGCTATTGATGAAGGTTGAAAATAGAGGCTTGATGCTTGAAGGAAGTCCTTAAATCCAGAAGAGTTTTGAGACTATTTAGGAGTGAAAAATATGGCCAAGTGTTTGAGTGAGTATTAAGGAATGTTTAGGGTAATATGAGGGTGAAATAAGGCTAAGTATAGGTAAAACCATGCTTGGGAACACTTAGGCCTAAGACTTAAAGTCTTGGACCGAACTGCAAAAATGTCACATAATAAGGCAAAGGCACGGAAGCGATGCGAAAACCTCACTATTTTCAGCCCTCCTTAAAATTTCATAAATCGATTTGGTTGCTTAAAAATCGGGGTTAGACCCTTTTCCCCCTAATTTTGACCCCCTGAACACAAATATGAAGTCGGATTTTTGATATCGCATATAGATTTTTAGGTATATGGAATTTAAAATTCTAGGCACTTCTAAGGCACATCTTCGGGCACTTTTTTGGGTCGTTTCAGTATAACAACCATCAACCAATTGAGGGGTTGATCCCTCAATTGCCTCTCCAGGGGGTGGTATGCCTTGTATTCCATAATGATAGTCTCTTACTACACATGTAATATGTTCTATATAAGCATGTTTACTTCAAGCATCATTCATGAATGCCATATTGCTATATGCTCATTTATTGCCTAATTATGCATTTTGATTGTGTTGTCAATCTCTTGTAGCATTGCATCCTACTTACTTAGTACATTCAAATATACTAACGCATACTCTATGCCTACATAATGTTACCATGTAGGAAGCGGAGCCCCACTTGATCATCCTCCGCCTCCACGTGGCTAATACTATCTCTTAAAGCAATCTTGGTGAGTCCTCAACTCCGAGGACAATAGCTAGTGATCCTATGTTATGTAAAGATCTAGGTGCTTTCACCACACCCTGCACCATTGGAGATGTAAAGTTCGCAAGGGCACTATGTGACTTAGGTGCCAATATCAATTTGATGCCTCTTGCGGTCTATAAGAAGCTTGGATTGGGAGCCCTACTCCTATTAGCATGTTGTTGTTAATGGTTGATTGCACGGTAAAGAAGCTTGTGGAGATACTTTATGATATGCTGGTGAAAGTGGAAAAATTTGTATTCCCTGAAGACTTTGTGATCCTTGATTGTGAAGTTAATTTTGAAGTTCCTATTATCTTGGGAAGGCCCTTCTTTGCTACTGGACGTACCTTGGTGGATATGGAAAAGGGATTGTCAAGTTCAGATTTGGGAAAGATGATGTATTGTTCAACATGTCTCAGTAAGCAAAGAAAGACAGTGATGAAAGAGTGGTTTCTTTTATTGAGACTATTGATGATGTTGAGCCAGAAGTACCACTCAAAGTAAGGTTGGGTGCTGACACTTTGGCGGCAGTGCTGATGAACTTTAACAGAGATGGTATCCTAGGCTATGAGGAGACGGTGAATGCCCTAGGGGCGATTATGGTCCTAGACGCTAAACTAAACTAGAGCTAGATTTGCAGAATCGAGAGTCACCTCCGACAAAGCCCTTCATAGAAGACCCACTGGTGTTAGAATTGAAGGCTCTTCCAGCACATCTGAGATATGCCTTTTTTTGGATCCAACAGCACTTTGTCGGTCATAATTACTGCATATTTGAATAATGATGTCACGACCTAAGGGCCTAGACGTGACCGGCGAATGGGGAACCCGAAGGAATTCCAAACAAGCCTCATAGTATATTATTACGCATCCTTGGTTGCGGAAGCAATTAGAATGGCAATAAGAGATAAATCTAAACTAGGGGAATAAGGACTAAGGATAACTTCCGTATCATGAACATCAAGAGTCAATAGAGTCAAAGATCATAGCATAGATACATAACATGTCCAACAATACCTCTACTACATAGATAAGAGCAGGGGCCAAGACAAAGCAACGGGGTTCGCCCTTATAGTCAATATATAAGTCAAAGAGAAAGTCTTAATACAGAGCAAGAGATCATAACTAACATCCCCAGAATGGAGGACTCGCCAACAAGCTTGATAGAAGTCTAACTAGTCACGTGGAGGAAGAGAATGATCAAGCGGTGCACCTGTTCCTACACAGAGACATCATGTAGGCATAGAGTATACGTTAGTACATTTGAATGTACTAAGTATGTAGGATGCAAAGTGAAAAGAGGTAGACATTATAGGCAAAATGCATAATCATAAGCAATGAATAGCATACTAGCAATACGATATATATGAATGATGCTTGAAGTAAAACCATGCTTATGTAGATCATAATATGAGTGTAAGGAGTGATCATTTTAGTGCAAGCCAAGGCCTACCACCCCCTTGGATAGGCACATGAGGTACTGACCCCTTCATAAGGTTGATGGAGTACAAACCCCCCATCGAGGTTGACAGAGTACAAAACCCCATCAAGGTTGATGGTTACCAACCCCCAACAAGGTTACCCAAGCCTACCACCCCCGAGCTAGGTGACTAAGCTACCAACCTCTCAATAGGTTACCTAGGCCTACAACCCCCCGAGCTAGGCTTGGTCATCCCCAACACTATATAGAGATGTATCATATATACATATATACACTCCTTTCATCATCATTTACATGCATTCTTTTTCATCATCATTCTATCATCGTTTTATCATAATTTCACCATCATATAGTCATTCATCTCACAAGACATATATTGGACCTTTAATTCCTCAAGAATCCACAACAGGACATTTATCAAACACTTACAGAGTGTATAATGCTAATGTAAAATCATGCAATTCAAGAGTGAAATCAAGCTTAAAAATAAGTGTAAGTCCATCAATAGATACTTGGTAACACCCTCAAACAATATACATCAAGACCCTCCATCAATTCTCACAATAGACACTTGCTTTATAGCTCCAGACATAGAAAAATAGTCACAATTTCGTAAACCCAAATAGTGTGCAGTAATTTTAATAATAGATAATACCCATGAATAAATCAACTTTAAATCATGCAATTTTGAGTAAAAAGAGCTTCGATATCATGGGTGAAAGGAAACCATGAAAGAAACTCACATAACTTAGCTTTTGAGATGAACTTGGTCAAGATTGGAGATGGAGACTTGAAGCTTTCAACAAGAACCTTGAAGGAAATCCTTAGTTCCAGATAAGGGTTTGAGACTTGAATTTAGGAGTAAAAAATTTGGCTAAGTATTTGAGTGAGTATTGGAGAATGTTTAGACTGATACGAGGGTGAAATTGGTTAAGCATAGGCATTTTCACATTCGGGAACACTTAGGCCCAAGACATAAAGTCTTGGACCGAGTTTAAAAACACAGACACTTTTTTATACAGAAGTGACGTGGATTCGTCTCTGGAATTTGCATTTTGGTAATTTCAAATTTTGATACAGTTGCTCTAAAATCGGGGTTAGACCATTGCCTCCTAATTTTGACCTCCTAAACAAGAATATGAAATCAAATTTTTGATATCACGCACAGATTTTGAGATATATGGAAATTACAATTTCAGGTACTTTTGAGGCACATTTTCAGGCACTTTTTTGGGGTTATTTCACATGAGCAAGAAGATGTCCTTGTAATGGTGCTCAAACAATTTAAGAAGGCCATCGGATGGATGATTGCAAACATTATTAGTATCTCTTTCGAGGTATGTATACATAAAATCCAGTTGGTCAAGCACTACAAGCCAAGAATTGAGCACCAAAGGCGCCTTAACCCTCCTATGCAAGAAGTTGTGCGCAAAAAGATTATTAAATGGTTAGATGCAGTAGTAATCTACCCGATCGCCGATAGTGAATGGGTGAGCCTAGTGTAGTGCGTTCCAGAGAAAAAGGGTATCATAGTGGTACCTAATGCCAACAATGAGTTGATCCCAATGCGGCCAGCCACAAGATGGAGGGTGTTCATGGATTACAGAAAACTCAATGCCTCGATAGAGAAGGATAACTTTTCTGTATCATTCATGGATCAGTTGTTGGATCTACTAGCTGGAAAGGGGTGGTACTACTTTCTTGACGTATATTTAGGCAACAATCAGATCACCATTGCTCCAGAGGATCAAGAGAAGACCACATTTATATGTCCATATGGCACCTTTGCATTCAGAAGGATGCCATTTGGCTTGTGTAACGCTCCAGCAATTTTTCGGAGATGCATAATGTCCATTTTCTCAGACATGGTGGAGAAAACTATTGAAGTCTTTCTGGATGACTTTAGTGTGGTGGGAAACTCATTTGGGCATTTTTTGAAGCATCTAGCTACATGATGTTTTGCAAAGATGCGAAGAGAGTCATCTCGTACTAAACTGGGAAAATTATCACCTCATAGTGAAAGAGGGTATTGTGATGGGGCACAGGATATCTAGCAAAGGCATTGAGGTCGACAGAGCTAAAGTAGAGATGATCGAAAAGCTCTTACCACCTATCTCAGTAAACGGTGTGAGGAGTTTCTTGGGGCATACAGGACTTTATCGGATGTTCATAAAAGACTTCTCTAAACTTGCACACCTATTGTGTAAACTATTGGGGAAAGATGCTAAGTTCGTATTTGATGATACATGTCTAAAAGACTTTGAAGAGTTAAAGACGAGGTTGATCTCAGCGCCAATCATTATTGCTCCAGATTAGTCCAAGCCCTTTGAGATCATGTGTGATGTAAACAGGGTCGTTTTATGTGTGGTATTGGGACACTACAAAGAAAAGATATTACATCTCATATAATATGCCAGCAAAGCCCTAATATAGCCCAGAGAAATTACACCATCACAGAACAGGAGTTAGTTGCATTGGTCTTTGCATTTGAAAAGTTCAGGTCATATCTGTTAGGGGCAAAAGTGGTGGTGCACACAGACCACTCAGTACTTAAATATTTGATAGATAAGAAGGATGTAAAGCCAAGGTTGTTGAGATGGGTACTTCTCTTGCAAGAGTTTAACTGTCATGTCATCGATAAAAAGGGGATGGAGAATTTGGTTGCAGATCACCTCTCTAGATTGAAAGATGGGGTGATGATCAAATTTGATGATGGATTGAAGATAAATGATTCATTTCTTGATGAGAGAGTGTTGGTTGCATATCATGATTTGATACCTTGGTTTGCAGATTATGTAAACTACTTGATGAGTAATATCGTGCCAACCCATCTAAACACACATTAGTGTCGAAAGTTTATGTCTGATGTGAGAAAGTTCTTCTAGGATGACCCATACTTGTTCCTTGTATGTGCTGATGGGATTATTCGTCATTTCACTCCATATGTTGAGATGATGAACATCCTTGAGGCATGTCACTCGTCATTGGCGGGAGGACATCATAGTGGAATTCGAACAGCCCACAAGATCTTACAATGTGGGTATTACTGGCCTACCATCCACCAAGACACACATGACTATACGAAACTTGTGACATGTGCCAAAGAGAATGTGGGGTTTCCGGCAAGCATGAGCTCCCGCTAAACCCCATTATGGTGATTGAGTTATTTGATGTATAGGGAATAGATTTCATGGGACTATTTGTTAGCTCTCATGGAAACAAGTACATCCTAGTTACTGTGTATTATGTGTCAAAGTAGGTGTAGGCCGTCGCTCTACCCAATAATGAGGGCAAAAGTGTCACAACATTTCTGAAAAAGAACATCTTCTCAAAGTTTGACACCCCTCGGACAATCATAAGTGATGGAAGTTCTCACTTCTGCAATAGAATTTTTAAACCTCTTCTTGAAAAGTGTGGAGCGAAACATCGGGTGGCGATGCCTCATCATCTTCAGACAAGCGAGCAGGTGGAGGTGTCTAATAGGGAAATTAAATAGATCCTATCCAAGACTATGAATGCAAACTAGAAAGATTGGTCGCGGAAGCTGGATGACGCACTTTAGGAATATCGAACTATATTCAAGACCCCTATAGGCATGTCTCCTTACCAACTTGGCTTTGGGAAAGCATGTCACTTGCCAGTGGAGATTGAGCATAAACCAATATAGGCACCGAAGAAGTTGAATTTGGACTGGAATGATGCAGCAAACTCCAGGCTGAGCCAACTCAATAACTTGATGAGTTTTGATTGAAAGCATATGAGAGCTCAGCCTTGTAGAAATGAAGATAAGCTACAGCATGACCGTTGCATAGAAAACTGCAAATTCACACCACAAGACTTGGTGCTGCTCTACAATCCTAGATTGAAGTTGTTCCCTGGGAAGCTCAAATTCAGATGATTGGGACCCTTTCGAGTAGCATGCGCCTTCGATCGTGAGGCAATTGAGTTGGAGAGGAAAAATGGAGGAACTTTCAAGGTAAATGACCAAAGATTCAATCCATACCTTGGAAATGTGGAATAGATAAAGACAGTCGAAGAATGGGATCTTGAGGAAGTTTGAGTACTCAAGCTATCTATGTCCTGCCATGACAATAAATCAGACACTCCATAGGAGGCAACCCAAGGTGGACCCTTGCGCTTTGGCACCCAGGTATGTTTCTGACCTTTTATGTTTTATATTTGATTAATTTTCTGCATTAGGCATGCCTACTCTGTTTCTATTGATTGTAGAACCTGTAGGGTCAAGTTTCAATTTCCCAATAAACCCGTCCTTCAGTGGGAGAGTCAAGATGTGGTGGTTAAGGGTAGGTTCATTTCATGCATTAAAGCCATAAGTTGATTTCTAGGGGGTGTTTGTGCCTTCTTGTGAGGGTTAAGGATGTGGTGTCCAAAGTCCCTTCTATTGAGTCGGTCCCCGTTGTAAACGAGTTTCTTAATGTCTTCCCAAATGACATTCCTAGTGTCCCTCTAGAAAGGGGGATAGATTTTGGCATAAATCTCCTTCCCCATTCTCAACCTATCTCCATTCCCCCTTACTGTATGGCCCACAAGTTGAAGGAGTTAACGAAGCAATTGAAAGAGTTTTTGTAAAAGGGATTTATTAGACCTAGTCAATCACCTTGGGGTGCTTCGGTGTTGTTTGGGAAAAAGAAGGATAGGTTACTTAGGATGTACATTGATTACCGATAGCTCAATAGCATCACTATAAAGAATAGATATCCTCTTTCAAGGATTGATGATTTGTTTGACAAATTGCAAGGGGCTAGCTTCTTCTCTAAGATTGATCTCCGGTCTGGGTATCATCAAGTGAGGGTAAAGGAGTGAGGGTGAGGGAGTGTGATATTCCCAAAATGGTCTTCCGGACTAGATATAGGAATTATGAGTTTGTTGTGATCTCATTTTGGTGGACTAATGCACTGGCCATCTTCATGGACCTTATGAATAGGGTCTTCAAACCTTACCTTGATTCCTTTGTTGTGGTCTTTATTGATGATATTTAGATCGACTTACATAGTAAGGAGGAGCATATGGGTCATTTAAGGGTTGTCTTGCAAAGGTTGAGGGAGGAGAGATTGTGTTCTAACAATAACAAGTATGAATTTTTGTTGAAGAAGGTTGCATTCTTGGTTTATGCGGTGTCGGAGAATGGTATAAAAGTGGATCCTCAGAAAATTGATGTGATTAGGAATTGGCCTAGACCATTGACCCCGTCGGATATTAGGAGCCTCTTGGGCCATGCGAATTACTATAGAAGGTTTGTGAATGGGTTCTCCTCCATTCATCCCCTATTATCAAATTCACTCAAAAGAAGGCTAAGTTTGTATGGACCAATGAATGTGAAAGTAGGTTTCAAACATTGAAGGATAGGCTTGCGTCCGCTCCTATATTGTCACTACTGAATGGGCTTGATGGTTTGTTGTGTATTGTGATGAATCTAGAGTTAGTTTGGGTTGTGTGCTTATTCAAAATGGTAAGGTCATATCTTATGCTTCTAGACAACTCAAGGTACATGAAAGGAACTACCCTACCCATGATCTAGAGTTAGCCGCCGTTGTGTTTGCATTAAAGATTTGGCGTCGTCACTTGTATGGGGTGCATGTTGATGTCTCACAGATCATAAGAGCCCCCAATATGTCTTCACTAAAAAAAGGTCTCAACTTGAGACAAAGGTGGCTAGAACTTCTCAAAGACTATGACATGAGTGTGCATTATCATCCGGTTAAGGTGAATGTGGTGGCAGATGCTTTGAGCCGGGTACCCATGGGTAGCCTAGCTCATGTGGATGGTAGAGATAGGGAAATGTCTAGGGAGGTGCCTAGAATGGCTAGATTGGGGGTTAGGTTGGAAGAGGTTGGTGACGACGATGTGTTTGTTGTTGATGGGTCTAAGTCTTCATTAGTTGATGAGGTGATAGCAAAACAAGATCTTGATTCTTCCTTGCTTGATTTGGAGGCCTTGGTGAAAGAGGGCAAAGTAGAGATGTTCTCCCAAGGGGGTGATGGTGCCCTTAGGTACCAAGGTAGGTTGTGTGTACCTTGTGTTGATGGTTTGAGGGAGAAGATTCTTAATGAGGCCTATAATTCTTCTTATTCTATCCACCCGGTTCCACCAAAATGTATAGAGACTTGAGGGATGTGTATTGATGGGGAGGCATGAAGAAGGACATTGCCAAATTTGTTTCTGGGTGCCATAGTTGTCAACAAGTCAAACCCAAACATCAAAGGTCGGGTACCATAACTCAAGACATAGAGATTCCCACTTGGAAGTGGCAGGTGATTAATATGGATTTTTGTGGTTGGATTTTCCAAGACTAGAAAGGGTTTTGATTCCATTTGGATGGTGTTGATAGGATGACGAAATCGGCTCACTTCCTACCGATTAAGACCACTTATGTTTCTGAGAATATGCAAGGTTGTACATCCATGACTTAGTAAGGTTAGATGGGGTTCCTTTATCTATCGTATCGGATCATGGTGCACAATTCACTTCACACTTTTGGAGGTCTTTTCAAAGAGGTCTTGGTACCAAAGTTCACCTTAGTACGGCCTTTCACCCTCAAATGGATGGCCAAGCTGAAATAACCATTCAAACACTTGAGGACATGCTAAGGGCTTGTGTATTGGAGTTGACGATAGTTTGGATGACCATCTTCCTTTGCTTAAGTTTGCCTACAACAATAGCTAGGACTCTAGTATCGATATGGCTCCTTTTGAGGCTCTTTATGGGAGACGTTGTATTCCACCAATTGGTTGGTTTGAGGTTTGAGAGGTGGCTTATTTGGGACCGGATCTGGTTATGGAGGCTCTTGAGAAAGTTAAGATGATTAGAGAATGGTTGAGAACAGCCCAAAGTCGTCAAAAATCTTATGCCGATGTGAGAAGAAGAGACATTGAATTCAAAGTGGGTGATTGGGTTTATTTGATAGTTTCTCCAATGAAAGGTGTGGTCTGTTTTGGCAAAAAGGGGAAGTTGATTCCAAGGTATGTTGGTCCTTATGAGGTCTTAAGGAGGGTTAGCAAGGTAGCTTATGAATTGAAGTTGCCTAGTGAAATGAATTTGGTCCACCCGGTGTTCCACGTCTCAATGTTGAGAAAATGTGTTGGTGACCCTATTGTGCCTCTTGATATTGTGGGTGTTGTTGAGGATAACTTGACCTACGAGGAGGTTCCGGTTCAAATCCTAGATAGACAAGTGAAGAGACTGACGAATAAGGAGGTGGCATCCGTTAAGGTCCTTCGGAGGTACTAACAAATTGAAACTGCTACTTGAGAGACCGAAGCGGGCATGGAAAAATGGTATCCTTATCTTTTCCACTCCACTCAAGCCTATGGTACTACTTCTAAGTCCATTATGTGATTTCAAGTCTTATGTTTCAGCCTCTATGTCATGCATACTCATTCATGTTTAAGTTGGCAAGTTTATGATGATTTTACATTTATATTGAGATTTTGAAAATGGTGTTTTAAATGTAATGTTGCACTTTAGTTGGGGATGGTTTGTTAATGATCATTCTTGTCTGGTACATCTTTTACATTTGGGGACGAATGTTCCCGAGGGGGAGATTTGAAACGACTCCCAAAAATTGCCCAAAAATGTGCCTCAAAATGCCCAAAATTTTAAATTCCATATATCTCAAAATCCGTATGTTATTTAAAAAATCCAACTTCATATTCTTGTTTAGGTGGTCCAAATTAAGGGGAAAAGGGTCTAACCCCGATTTTAGAGCAACCGTAGAAAATTTTGATTTTTCCAAAATTTCAATTTCAAGAGTTGTTCCGCGATAGCTCCGCGACGCGCCTCTGTCGCGGAGCAGTGTTAATTTTGCCCAGTTTTGTTGTCTCCGTCCGAGACTTTTAAGTCTTGAGCCTAACTGTTCCCAAGCGTGTTTTTACCTATATTTAGTCATATTTCACCCTCATATCACTCAAAACATTTCCCAATACTCACTCAAACATTTATTCATATTTTCACTCCCCTAACTCAAGTCCCAAACCCTCATCCCAAGCTAAGGTTCTCCTTCAAGGCTCTTCTTCAAGCTTCAATTCTCCATCTCCAATCTTCACCAATTTTATCTTTAAGTCAAGGTATGTGGTTTCTTTCATAGGTTCCTTTCACCCATCATACCCAAGCCTCCTTTTACATATATTGCATGATTTAAAGTTAATTTACAAATGGGTCTTGATTATTATGAAATTCATTACACGCTATGTTAAAGCTATGTAAAGTTGTGACTGTTTTGGTATGTTTTGAGCAATAAATCATTGATCTGTTGTAAGATTTGAGAAGGGGTTTTGATGTATATGTATTGAGGGTGTTGCAAGGTGTTGATTGATGGTTTCACAATAGATTTTCTTGCATGATTTCATTCCTATATTTCATGGTTTTATACTAGGATTACACACCCTCAAAGTGTTTGATAAAATGTCCGAATGTGGTTTCTTAAGGAATGAAAGGCCCAAAGCATGAGATATGATATGAATAATGTTATGATGATGAAATGAGCTTATGTATATGATATACTCTATATAAAGTGTTGCATTAGACCATACCCGGTCCAGCGGGACAAGAGCCCGGGTAACCATCTTGGGGGTTTGTACTCATCAACCATGCGAGGGGTTTATACTTCGTCAACGTGTTGGTAAGGTGTGATTACCATCAATCATGTGAGGTGTTTATACCACATAACCACCAAGCGGCTTATACCTTGAACAGCTAGCTTTGTCTCTTCTACACATATGATATCCTATATGAGCAGGAGTTACTTAAGCATGTTTTACTTAAGCATTGATTGTACATGATATTATGCCTATTGCCTAATATTATGCATTTTGATTATGATGTCTATCTATTGTTGCATTGCATCCTACGTACTTAGTACATTCAAACATACTAACGCATACTCTATGCCTACATGATGTCACCATGTAGGAACTGGTGCCCAAGTTGATCATCCTCCTCCACATAGTTAGTTTGGTGCTATTCAAGCAAGTTGGTAAGTCCTCCACTTGGGAATTAGTCTATGTTTCTTCTATTACGTATTGAGACATTCATCTTTATTGTCTATTTTGACTATGAGGGTAAGACCGATTACATTGTCTTGGGCTCCGCTCTTATCTATGTAATAGAGATGTTTGTTTGATATGTTGGTGTTTGTTTGATATGTTAAGTATCTATGATATGAGTTTAACTTTTGTCTATTGACACAAATTTTGTGCAAGCTTTTCCCTTGGCCTTGTTTTGCCCATTCTATTAGCTTTGATGCTTGATTAGTTGCTTCCGCGACCAAGGATGTGTAATGATGCCTAATGAGCTTGCTTAGGGTCCCTTCAGGTTTCCCTTGCATCGTTTTACGTCTAGGCCCTAGGCTTAGGTCGTGACACTTATGGTCTATAACTACCCAAATTTTTGATCCCGAGGTTTTCTTGCATGTGTTCTTTTTCCCTATGATTATTTATTTTCTGTTGAACAATCATGTTTAGGATGTTTTTATAATGTTTATATCATCTAGTACCAATATTTGTGGCATATAGTATGTTTTAATGTTTTGTTTGAAAAATGGTACCCACAAAAAATTTTGATTAAATGGTAGATAGTAACCATGCATGTTTAGGTGTCTGACAATATTTGTTCTGATAAGTAAGGGCACATTGAGATAGAAAGCATGATATGTGAGTCTTTTGTTAATAATGTATGAAGTGTCATGTGAGTGTGAGCTTTATATGATAAATTAATGTATTTTGTGCTAATTCAGAACTTGCATTGTTACTCCAAGTTAGATTATACATTAATTGGATTATGAAAGGATCTTAAGCCATTATTGTTAAAGAGTCCATTTTAGACAAAAAAAAATAACCAACAAAATTGATGGTATATCCCTTGTTCCAATATTTGAGCCTAACATGTCTCTATTCTTTGGAAACACATAATTAACCTAGCCTTGTCTAGTGAAAAATCCTAAAATTGGCCTTGGTCTTTCCTTGAACATTGTGTACCTTGACTGAGGCAAAAATCCTAAGTTAAGGGTGGCTACCAAAAATGGCTCTAGTTCAGAGGATAGATATTGTACACTTCAACACAGGCTAAAAGCCTAAGTTGAGGGTGGCTGATGTAAGGGTAAGCCAACAAAATAAGGGGTGAGTTAGGGATGAGGAGGAAAAAAAAGAAAAATCATGTATTGGGTGTAAGAAAAATAAAAGAGGTCATAAAAAGAGCTAAAAAGCAAAATAAGGAGTAAAAACAAGGCAAAAAACTGAAAAATGAAAAGAAAGCACCCAGAAAAGATAGAAAGAGGAAAAAGGGAGAATAAAGTAAAAATAGCTAAGTTGGCAGGGCAAAAGTGTAGAAAAATGTAGTTTTAAGGCGGACCTTTAGTCACTATTTTCCCAAAATATCATACCAAAGCCCCCGAGCCTACTTTACAAGCCTCGAAATTCCTAAAGTGATCCTAGTCCAGTTAGTTGAAAGTCTAAGTCATGAGTATAGGGGCAAGCCTATGGTATTAGTAATTATGTATGAATATCTTTTGTGAGAGTGAGTGTTTTTGCACCCTCCCAAGGTTAAACATGAAATCATAATTGAGTGTCATATATGGACTTCTTTCTATGAGGGAACTTGCATAGCATTTTTAGCATTTGACTTATTCAGTAAAAATGGACTGTTGATAATCTCTTGCTTGTCATACTTGTACTGTCACATGCAATAGTTTACATTAGTTTGCTAACTAGCTATCTAACCCTATTTTGAAACATTGATGTGGGTATCTGAGTCTGAGATGTATGCCAATTAGTTGAGGTCTGTGTGTTACTATATTGTCTATATAGGTTGAGTCGTCGCTCGAGGACAAGAACAATTTTAAGTTGAGGGTGTTGGTTACTGCAAAAGTACAACACTTTTAATGCTTAAAACTTAGGATTTTGTGTATTCTCAATGTGATATTTATGTTTTAGATTTGCAGGATTATAGGTTGCCCATGATTTGGGAAAAATTATAGAAGTTGTTGGTTTTTGTTGTTTTACAAGACCTTATACGAGTGGTAGAGCATACTATGAGTCATAAAAGTGTTTCATGAGGAATTCCAGTGAAGGAACAAGTTTCTGAAGGTAATTCTACAAACATGCAAACGAGTCGTGGAGCAATTTACGAGTCGTAGACTACCTTTCGTGCCATGAGGATCAAAGAAGTGGACTTGCAGGAAAGTTATCAGATGAAACCCCTTTTACAGATGGTAACCATTTTACGAGTCGAAAAGTGGTGTAGTAGAAGAGAAGTCCAAAACTCCAGTAGCTGACTACGAGAACCCCACTATGAACCACACAAGACACTATGTGTCGTAGAGTGCTTTCGTGGAGTTTGCTGACCACTTTTCCTAATTGTTTTAGGACTTGTTTTTACTTATTATAAATAGATTTTTAAGGTCATTTTTGAGAAGTTCTAGTTAGTTCATATAAGTTTTTTGTAGTTTTAGGTTAGTGCTCAGAAAACTCAATATTCTAAGAGAGAAAATTGTGAGAGAGTCTTTGAAACACTTGTGCTTTAATTCAATCTTCAAGCTTGTGATTTTCATTGACATTGGATTTGTTTGTTCTTAATTCAATTGTGTAAGTGTTTAATTATGTCTTCCTCATTCATAATCTCTTCATCTACACATAGCATGAGTAGCTAAATCCACAACTAGGGTTGTGGAAACCATGAAGAACTAACAAAATAAAACAAGATAATTCATGATTCTTGGAAGGTGTATATGCATGTATTAATTAACTCTCTTTGTTTTGCATATTTTCTAAAGGTGGCCAACATTAGAACCCACCTAGTGTTACTGATTCAATCAAGGTAGTAATGAATAGGAAAGGAGATTAATTAATAGGGTTCGATTGATGTGTTTTCGTCTAATCAACCAAACTGGGCCAAGGAGAGGTTCTCCTAGCACTAATAGGTTATGGTTAGTAATGCATACTATGGAGATGGGCTAAGTCGCATAGTGAAATTTGCCATTCACCTTTGGCCAAAAGGCTTGGTGAACTTAAATTACCGTTCTTTATGTTATACACTAGATAAGAATTAGGTTATTCGGGTATACTGAGTTGGAGAATCATGGGGAACACAATACCTTATTTGCTCTCTATTATTGATTTTTCTCTTGTGATAGTTAGTTAGTTTATTTTCTCATTGATTATTGCAAACCGCCCCGCCCCCCCCCCCCCATTTGGGGAATTGAGTCTATTAACTACTCAAATTGCATATTGCTAGATTTGTCTTGAGTCTATGTATTCCCTGTGGGTTCGACCCTAACCTTGGTTAGGTTCTATTTCTTGACATTGACCACTTTATCCTCTAAAAAGGAGGTGTAACTTGGGCGACATCAACTAATTTGTGTAATAGCTCGCATGAGTTTTATTTTTCAGTTATAGTCCATCCCCACTATATATGAGCATTTGTGCAGTTTCTGCATCATTGGTTTCATGGCATATCGTATACTATATCTCTTGTTGTATGTCTCATTCTATATTATGTTCCCTTGTCATCTAACATTGAATATAGGTTTGGTAAGTCATATGCATTGCATGCTCGCATACTTAGTACATTCAAACGTACTAACGCATACTTTTGCCTATATAATCTCACCATGTATGAACTGGGGACTACATTCATCCACCGTATGGCTTCTAGCTTGAATCTTGAGATTAAGGTGTCTTCCAAGGACAAAATATCATTCCTCTACCCATGGTTCTTTATTAATGTTATTTACTTTAAGGGTGATCTTGGGGTATTTCTTGGCCCCCGTCCTATCGTATGACTAGAGGCATTGTTGAACATCCTGAAAATTCCTTTACATTTAAATGCTAACTGTTGTATTTGGAGATTTTATCTATGAATATGGTTATCTATTGGTTATCTCTATGTTGATTGGCTATGAGTATTGTGATATGTCTATATGTTATGATATGAAGGATCCTAAGTCCCGAATTGCCCCCATAGAGTGAGTCATACTTACCCTCCCCTTAGTATTTATGTGTTATGGTTTATGTGAATCCATGTTACTCTCATACCTTATGACATCCCCATAGAGTGTGTCCTACTTACCTATCCCTTAGAACTATGTGTTTACTATTTGAATATGCTTTCAAACTGATGATGTGAATTTGGATACCATGAGGCTTGTTTGGGAACTCTCGGGTTCCTATTGGCCATGTCACTCCTAGACCCTACGTCTGGGTCGTGACAACCTTGGTATCAGAGCACTAGGTTTGTAAATAATTCTTGGAGTCTAACATGTCGCTTCAAATATAGTCCTATTCATGGGTGTTAGGTACACCACGCCTATGAGTAGGATGTTATAATGACGTTCGATGAATTATCTCACTTCTTCATGTCTTATGCATGCTTTGGACCATATGTTTGATATCCTGATGGTGTCATTGCTATATTATAGAGGATGCCCCAAGGAAGAGCTCCCCTACCAAGACTGGCCCCAACTTATGAGGGACAAGCATCTCAAGAGCCAATGGAAGAGCTATCTCTAATGGTGAATTCCATACGACCTTTGTTATGCTTACCCAGATGGTGACCACTCAGACTTGGAAGGCTAATCTTTCTCGGGATCCCTCTCTACCCTCTATGGTAAGAGATTTCCCCTAAATGAATCTATCGGAGTTCTATGGGTCAAAGGATGATGAGGATGCTCAAGAGTTCATTGATTAGCTTACTAAGGCGTTGATAGCTATGGGAGTCACTTCTGAGGAGAAAGCTGAGTTGGCTGCTTATTACTTAGAAGACGTGGATCAAGTGTGGTACACTCAATTTTCGATGGAAGGGGCTTATGGTAACGCTGTTAATTAGGAGAAGTTCAAGTTTGCATTTCTAGATTATTTCTTCCTATTTGAGCTTAGGGAAGCCAATATGACTGTATTTATCAACCTCAAATAGGTGTTATGAGTGTGAAGGACTATGCCCTTAAGTTCACAAAGTTGTTCAAGTATGCTCCTATGTTGGTGGTCGACCCCGTGTAAGAATACAAAACTTTATCTCCTGTGTCCCTTATTCGGTTGTGATGGAATGTTGTACGTCTATGCTTATTTGGGATATGGATATCTCCACGCTCATGGTATATGCTGAACAGATTGATAGGGAAAATATTAAGGAGAAGAGGGTGCATGATCCTAAGACGGCCGATTATGATGGTGGGCAGATTGACAGGGAAAATATCAAGGAAAATATCGAGGTTCCCTTGTGGCTCAATGTGTTGCTGCTCATAGATTTTATCAAGGTTGTCCTGCTTCTGTGTTGCATAAAATCTTTTCATATGATCTTATGGAACTTGAGATATTTGATATTGATATGATCCTCGGATGGATTGGTTGCATGCCTCATATGCCTCTATAGATTCTAGAACCCGGAAAGTCAAGGTCCATCTTCTGGATGAGCCTGTTCTTGAATGGAAGGGTAGTGACTTCTCTATTAAGGGTTGCTTTTTTCGCACCTGAAGGCCCGAAAGATGATTTCCAAGGGATGCATTTATCATACTGTGAGGGTCAAAGATGTGGAGTCCGAGTTACCTACTCTTGAATCAGTTTTGGTGGTGAATGCGTTTTCGGATATGTTCTGAAAGACTATCCTGGTACTCCTCCCGAAAGGGAAGTAGACTTTGGCATAGACCTTCTCCTAGATACTCAACCTATCTATATTCCTCCTTATTGTATGGCACTGGCTGAGTTGAAGGAGTTGAAGGATTTGTTGGAGAAGGGCTTTATTATGCCAAGTATATCTCCATGCAGTGCTCTGATGTTACTTGTAAGAAAGAAAGATGGATCTCTTCAAATGTACATTGATTATAGGCAATTGAATAAGGTAATCATCAAAAATAAGTA
Source organism: Solanum medicagineum (assembly GCA_026153255.1). Taxonomy (NCBI): domain Eukaryota; kingdom Viridiplantae; phylum Streptophyta; class Magnoliopsida; order Solanales; family Solanaceae; genus Solanum; species Solanum medicagineum. Next base: position 1,028 of record JAPFFP010112118.1, on the reverse strand, counting down.
TCCGTTGCTGAAGATTAATGAATTGTTTGATCAACTTCAGGGGGCCACCCATTTCTCAAAGATTGAGCACCGCTCTGTTTATCATCAGTTGAAGGTTAGAGAGTGTGATATTCCCAAGATGGCTTTTTAGGACTAGGTATGAGCACTTTGAATTTGTGATATTGTCATTTAGTTTGACTAATGCTTCGGCCATGTTTATGGATCTTATGAATCAGGTGTTCAAGCCGTTCCTTGACAGTATTATGGTTGTCTTCATCAATGATATCCTTATTTATTCCCGAAGTGAGCGGGAGCATATGGACCACTTGAGGTTGGTTTTTTAGGCCTTGAGGGAGAAGAAGTTGTATGCTAAGTTTAGAAAATATGAGTTTTGGATGGGTAAGGTAGCTTTTCTTGGTCACGTGGTGTCTGGTGATGGTATTAAGGTTGACCTGAAGAAGACTGAGGCCGTGAAGATAGGCCTAGAGCATTGAGTCCATCGAATATTTAGAGTTTTGTTAGGTTGGCTGGTTATTATAGAAGGTTTAATGAAGGGTTCTCATCTCCATTGACTAAGTTGACCCAAAAGAAGGCTAATTTTGTGTGGTCAGATGAATGTGAGAAGCGTTTTCAAACATTGAAGGATCGGCTTACATCGTCTCCTGTTTTGACTTAACCGGATAGATTAGATGGGTTCGTGGTGTATTATGATGCTTCTCTGATTTGGTTGTGTTGTGCACTTATGCAAAATGGTAAGGTGATAGCTTATGCGTCGAGGCAATTGAAGGTGCATGAGCGTAATTACCCGACTCATGATCTTGAGTTAGCGGTGGTGGTATTTTCTTTAAAAATTTAGAGACACTATTTCTATAGGGTACATGTTGATAATTTCACCTATCACAAGAGTTTGAAATATGTGTTCACTCAAAGGGACCTTAAATTGAGGCAAAGAAGATGGTTGAAACTCCTTAAAGATTATGACATGAGTGTACAATATCATCTTGGCAAGGAAAACATTATAGCCGATGCTCTTAGTAGGCTATCTATGG
>JAPFFP010112079.1:0-18529 GCA_026153255.1 Solanum medicagineum | reverse complement strand
TGTATAAGCGTCTAGATATAGTTCTAGTACTTCTTTCATCCCACAAACATAACTTTCATGACAATTAAACACAACTATATAGCAAAAATCCAATATATAGCAATTATGTGAAACTTCTCCAATTCAACCGCAACTCGGAATTCACAATTCGACTATCAAAAAAATCTGATTTTTGTGTTGTTCCTTTACTTTAACACATTTCTAACATATTCACAACCTTTAATTAATCCAAACAAAGGTAAAAATTAACATACCTTTAAACCCCTTTCAAGACTTAGTTTCTTTGTAATCGCTAAACCGCGCGTTTTCTCGACAAATCAATGCCTCAATGCTACTTAGAGGACTCAATATATCGATCTTGAAGTGTTAAATAATCGAAAACTCGAAAAAACTTGAATTTTGTTCTCGGATTACTGTAGCAACCCGAGAGCATTCTTGATTTTTGCTCTCTTCTCAATTTTGTTTCTAAGTGTTGGAACCTCTTCTTGCACACAAGATGCATACGTATATATATAACGAATCCAACGACACTAAAATCAATCAATTCAATAAAAAGGGTAAAATGGTCCAAAAAATTCATCCCTGGAAAATACTATCAAAATCTGGAAATTTATACATGAAAATGTTCCCCAGTCAATAAGGAATTCAGTGGCGAAAATCATTTCAAAAACGGAGCTCACATAAGGAAGAAATCGCAATTTAAAGCTTTCGGAAAAAAATAAAAATGCAGCAGAAAAACTCTGATTTTTACCTCAAACGATGCACCAAAATCAAATTCTGAAGCTCCCAGGTTGTTTTTCTCAGAAAAACATATAATTTAGCCTTTTGAATCACTCAAATCGGATCAAAAATGAGAGAGAAATTAAGGTTTGAAGTTGGGAAAAAAATAGAACGTTCAGCATATAAATTTGCAGAGTTTAAGATCTATGAACAGTTCTGCCACGTGGCAGAACCTTACTGGTCCACGTCACACCCGTTTCAGCATTTTTTCCAGAAATCTCTCAACTTAAATTCAATGCTCCGACCTCATCCAAAGTTGGAAAAATACAATCCATATATGAAATCTGATTGGGTCCCATTTCCAATATCGAAAACTACTAAGGAGACCAAAACACACTCGGAAATCCTCGGGAACTGAACGAAAGGTCCTCCTAGCCCAAACTCGACGTTCCGGATCCAATGAAAATGTCAGAATTTGTATTTGAGGACTTCTTGACCAAAAATCTGAGAAAGTTCATTTAAACTAGTTCCGGACTCAGAAACTCAAAATATTCTCGGAAGCTCTAAAAATTGTAGCGAAACCATTTCTAGCATCAGTTTGACCATCTGAAACTACTGAAATTTTCAGAATTCCAATTCGAGCTTCTAGACCCCACTTGTTGACCAAAGTCAAACTTTGGCTCCGGTAACAACTAAAAATGCAACTTTTGAATTAAAATCTTCATTTTAACTCCAAATTAAATTCTGCAAATCTCTCCCAGACCATATTCGCATTTGGCTCCCAACTTTACCAAATTGAACCAACTAAGGACTTACGGGTTCTAACAGAAAGCTAATCTCTAAAGGTTCTATTTATCATCTTGTACAAGTTAAGTCAGATAATGTTAAGCCTCCTACTCTAGAGTCAGTTTCGATTGTGAATGAGTTTCCTAAAGTATTTCCAGAGCATTTTCCTAGAGTCCCTCTTGATAAGGAGATTGACTTTGGGATTGATGTTCTTCCTGACACCCAACCTATCTTGGTTCCACCTTATAGGATGTCCCCTACTGAGTTGAAAGAGCAATTGAGATATATTTTAGAGAAGGGCTTTATTAGGTCAAGTGTTTCTCCTTAGGGTGCTCTTGTCTTATTCGAGTGAAAGAAAGATGGGTCTCTCAAGTTGTATATTGATAATAGGCAACAAAATAAGGTCATGATAAAGAATAAATTTTCTCTCCCAAGGATAGATGATTTGTTTGAGTAACTTCAGGGTGCCTATTACTTCTCAAAGATAGACCTCAGATTTGGTTACGATTAGTTGAAGGTAAGGGAATGTGACATGCCAAAGACAACCTTTAGGACTCGATATGGCTGTTTTGAGTTCTTAGTCATGTCCTTTGGGTTAACTAATGCGCCAACATCCTTCTTTGATTTGATGAACAGAGTGTTCAGAAAGTACCTTGATATGTTTGTGATTGTATTTATCAATGACATTTTGGTGTATTTGAGAGATGAGGAGGAGCATGCCAATCACCTCACAATCGTTCTCAAAACTCTCAAAACCATGCACTATATGCAAAATTCTCGAAGTGTGAATTTTGGCTCTAGTATGTGGCTTTCCTACGCCATATTGTCTCGAACGTTGACATTCGAGTAGACACCTAAAAGATTGAGGCAGTTAAGAACTGGCCCAGACCAACCTCTTCAACTGACATAAGAAGTTTCTTGGGGTAGGTAGGATATTACCGCAAATTCATTGAAGGATTTTCTTCTATATCCTAACCATTGACTAAATTGATTCAGAAGAAGGTCAAGTTTCACTGGTTCGATGAATGTGAGAAGAGTTTTCAAGAGTTGAAAACAAGATTGATTACTACACCCCTGTTAACCTTGCCTGATGGAACAAAGGATTTTGTGATATACTATGATGTATCAAGGGTGGGATTTTGTTGTGTGCTAATGCAAAGGGGAAACGTGATAGTTTATGCTTCGAGACAACTTAAGGTTCATGAGAGAAACTATCTAATCCATGATCTTGAGTTGGCAGCGGTGGTGTTTGTATATAAGATTTGGCGCCACTATGCATATGGAGTTCATGTGGATTTGTTCACTGACCACGAGAGCCCGCAGTATGTCTTCAGTCAGCAAGATCTCAACTTGCGGCAGAGGAGATGGTTGGAGTTTCTCAAGGACTATGACATGAGCATTCTCTACCACCTGTATCACGCCACGGAGACACTCAGAGACTATTGCTACTCTCCAAGCAAACCACTTGGCCCCATCACATTCATTCAATCAGTAAACTCAAGAAAATCAGTGGAAGACTAAAGAAAGTAATGGACACATCTCATCTAGTCTCAAAATAATATTATGAATAAAAAGGTTAGTAGAAAGAAACTAGCTCAACTAGTCTTAACATCAACATTCAACTCTAATCTATGAAGCCTCTACCATTATCAATCGGTACCAATGAAAGATCCATCGCTACCTCAACTTAAGAAATAGTAAAGCTACTCTAAAATTCTGACTCTAAAGCAGATGAAACAAATATAATGAATCCTCTGAAGTAGGAGAGGCTCACCAATCAGCTGAATATCTCAGATCTTCAACAATGCGCCTGTTGACAATCTCTAATCTCTGTACATCATAAAATGATGCAGCACTAAGTGGCGTCAGTACGTGGAATGTACGGTATATAAAATAGCTGAATTAAATAAAAACAAGTAGAATAATATGGAAAAACATCAACTTAGAATAATAACAAATCAACATGTCAAGTGTCTATCTAAAGCTAGAACAAAAGAGTATACAAATGACCCATCTAACCCATTAAACCTTATCAATCAAATCAGACTCATCTCAAATGAACTTAACTCATCTCGACTCAGAGTACTCAATGTAGGAACTTTCTAGAAGGTTCTCTTATCTGACAATAATCACTTATGAGTCAGTGATTGTACAACAATCACACTAATGTTGCGACAGCAATTCCGTACTTGCCAAGTAGTGAATGAATCGAATCCACTAGGGACCACCAACAAATCAAACTAGGCCTCTATTGTTTCAAGGACTCTATCAATAGGGGACCTCAACATAATGTGATGTGATAGCCCAAATCCTCACCTATGCTTGGCTACGTAGTTTGATGAGTTCAAGTCGGATTAACTTTTACTCTTTCGGTGCTCGATACTCCTCCCATGAGTCAATGGTCATAAGACAATCAATCCAATCATATTATCTCAATCAACTCATCTCAAATCAGCCTCGCAGAGGTAATCATAATTCAGTCAGTCTCATAGAGACTCTCATCATCTCATCAATCAACATCTCAATCAATAGCTCAAGGCTTAGAACAATCATTAGGAAACAATCGAATAGACAAATCATTAGAGTTCATTTATGGAGACTCATAGAACTTTCAAGATCTATCAACTCATCATCATACTCACATCACAGTCATAATCGAGATTCTAAAATCAAAGCTCTAGACTCAATCTCTAAATTCATTCATGCTTTCTTTGAAAATAATCATATAGGGTTATACAATATCTCATAAAAGTATTCAATTCAAGAAAATAAGTTTATGATGATCATCAACATATGAAAATACAAGTAAGTAATACAATTTTCAAGAAAATCGTCAAGAAACCATTCAAGAATCATGTATATAGACTCATGGACTCTCAACTCATCTATGGCCATCTAGGTGGCATATGAGAGAAAAGTCTCATGCTTTTAGTTTAGCCTTACATACCTAGATTGAAGCTTTACCAATCAACCTTCAAGAATTCTCCCTTGAATTCTTCATTCTCACGTTCTTCTCTTCTCTTCTTTAACTCTAGTCTTTTTCAAAGACATAAAAAGGGCTTAGAATGGGCTAAAGACCCTTTTTATACTAAAAATCTATTTTGGTCACATATTAAGTCCAGGAGGTTTTTGGAAAGGTCTAGGATGCCTCTCACAAGATTAAAAAAATTTCAGTTTTAGGACGCAGGGTCCACGACCCGAACTTTATAGGTTTTTAGTATTTTTTGCAAAAAATTCTCCAAATGAGCTTTCTAATCCTGTAGAATGTTTTTGGGGTGATACCAAGTGTTGGTCCATGATGGAGGCGCATCGCGCCTCTATTGCACACCTACACTAGTCCGCGTTTTTGCATTAAAAATTATCTTTTAATCTGGTTGCTCTAAAAATCAACCGAGACCATTCCCCCACTCAATTTGCATGTTGATCATATATCTGGCCTCAAAGTTTCTATTGGAGAATGGGAACACACATTATACGCACGTCTCTACTCTGGGGGTATTTTGATAATTTTACTAGGTGTTACAACCTAGGTAAAGCTAACATTGTTGTGGATGCTCTTAGCAGGTTGTCCATGGGTAGTATAACACATGGTGAATAAGGGAAGAAATAGTTGGCTAAGGAAATGCATAGATTGGCCCGATTTTGAGTTCAACTCGAAGAGAATGATGTAGGAGGAGTCAATATTTAGAATGGGTCTTCTTCATCTGTACTAGCAGAGGTAAAAGAAAAGCAAGACCAAGATTTTGTTCTACTTCAGCTGAAAGAAGCTATCCACAAACAAAAGATAATGGTTTTCTCCAAAGGGAGAGATGGTTGTTGAGATTCTAGGATCGATTGTGTGTTCCAAATATTGATGGTGTTCAAAATAGAATTATGGTTAAAGCCCACAATTCTAGATATTCTATTCATCCTGGCTCTGCCAAGATGCACCATGACTGAAGGGAAGTCTATTGGTTGACTGGAATGAAGAGGGATAATGCTGAGTTTGTTTCCAAGTGTCCATATTTTCAACAAGTTAAAGTTGAGCATCAAAATTCCTGAATGGAAATAGAAGACGATCAATATGGACTTGTTATCAGTCTATAGAGGTCTCGAAGGTAACATGACTTGATATGGGTGATTGTAGATAGGATGATTAAATCAGCTCATTTATTAGCAGTTAAGATGATAGACACTGCAAAGGAGTCTGCCAAGTTGTACATCCGAAATATTGTGAGGTCGCATAGAGTTCCCTTGTCCATTATCTTGGATAGAGGAGCTTAATTCACATCCCAATTTTAGAGATCTTTTCAAAAAGGATTGGGTACTAAGGTGAACCTGAGTACCGCCTTTTATCCTTAGACAGATGGCTAGGTAGAGTGTACCATTCAGAGCTTGGAGGATACGTTGAGGGCTGGTGTCCTTAACTTTAAGGGAAATTGCGATGACCATTTACCTCTAATGAAATTTGCAGGCTCCCTATGAGGATTTATGTGAGAGGAGATGTAGATCACTAATCGGGTGGTTTGAGGTTGGAGAAGCCGAGTTGATTAGACATGATCTTGTCTATCAGTCGATAGAGAAGGTGAAGGTTATTAGAGAAAGGTTGAAGACTGTTGAGAGCCGCCAGAAATCCTACATTGATGTGAGGAGAAGAGACTTAGAGTTTGAGATGAACGATTGGATATACATGAAAGTGTCACCCATGAAGGGTGCCATGAGATTTGGGAAAAAAGGGAAACTAAGTCCTTGCTATATTGGACCCGATCAGATTGTGAAGAGGATTGGGAAGGTTGCTTACGAGTTAGAGTTACCTTCTGAGCTAGATACGATTCATCCGGTTTTTCACGTCTCAATGTTGAAGAAATGCTTGGGAGGTCCTTTATTAGTAATCCTTATTGAGAGTATTGTAGTGAAGGATAGCTTCCAAATCCTTGATCGCCAGGTTATTAAATTAAGAACCAAAGACATAACCTTAGTAAAAGTCCTATGGAGGAATCAATATGTTGAGGAAGCCATGTGGGAAGTTGAGGAAGATATGGAAGCTAAATATCTGCATCTATTCATTCCTGATGATGAAAATGATTAAAGTAATGTCCTTACACTTGATTTGAATTGATTTTTCTATTCCTGAGTTGACTTGTCTATTCTTGAGTCTGAATAACGATTGACTAGATTGCTGATTGGTCGACAGTTTGATTTGTTGAATGATCGTCGAGAGAAGTCTTGATTGTTCTTCATGCCTTGATATAAACCTTTACTTGTCATTCAAGGACGAATTATTCCAATAAGAAGATAATGTAACACCCGATTAAATTATCAAAATACTCCTAGATGAGAGCACTTGCATAACAGGTATTCCAAAACCCTGATGGAAAACCTGAGGCTGGAAATGCCATCGGCATGCAAAAGTTTGTGGGATAATGGTCTTGGTTGATTTTTAAATGAACTGGATAGAAAGATAATTTTTCGATACGAAAATGCAATTCTAGAAAATTGTGTGACATGTTTGCGATACGGACTTTTCGCGGACTTACACTTGGATGTAATCCAATTATTTTCTATGGGATTAGAAGAGACCAAACTAATATATCTATATTAGTGTTTATGTCGTGTAGAGGACAAACTTTGATGGAAAATTTGAGGCCAGAAATGCAATCAACACGAATAATTGTGTGGGGAAATGGTCTTAGTTGATTTTTAGAGCAACCAGATCGAAAGATAACTTTTTGATGCAAAAATGCAACTCCAGAAAAATGCGCGACACGTCCGCAATACGGACTTGTTGCAGACTTACACTTGGATGTGATCCCAGTATTTTCTATGAGATTAGAAGACTTGGTCGGAAAATTTTTGATGATAAAACCCAAAAATTGACTAAGTACGCATAGCAGATTTGGTATGCCGAAGGGAAAAAAATTCAATTTTTGTGAGGAGCATTCCAGACCTTTCGCAACCCATCCTAAACTTAAAACACGATCAAAATAGGTTATTCTGAGTATAAAAAGGGTTTTAACACTCATTCTTAAGTCTTTCTAAACTTCCAATACGACTAGGGATAAGGAGAAGAGAGGAAAAGCGAGGGTTCTAGCGAATTGAGGACAAATTCTTGCAAAGTTGATTGTCAAACTCCATACCAGGTATGTAAGGCTAAACTAAAACATGAGATTATTCTTCCCTGTGCCCTATTGATCGTAATAGCAAGATTATGAATGTTTTCTTGTAAATTATATACATTCTATGTATTTTCCTATGTTGATGATCATCATAAACTCAGTTGTACTAATTAAATACTTTTTATGAGCTACTGCATAAACCCTATATGTTATTTTATAAAAAAGTGCATGAATGAGCCTAGGGATTGAGTCTAATGCCTTGATTTGAGAATGTTGATTGTGATTGTGATGTGAGCACGATGATTGGTTAATAGTACTTGATGGTCCTAAGAGTCCGCATTATTGAACTCTAAATATTGGTGTAATTGATGGTCCTCTTAATGATTGGTCTAAGCTCCTTTGAAAGATTGATTGAGAATTGAGTTGATGAAATGATTGATAGGCCGAAAAGCCCAATTGTGATAGAACTGATGGAATGATGAGAGTCCTTATGAGACTAATTGATATGATTGGTTGAGATGGATTGTCTTATGAGCATTGAGTCATAGGACGAGTATCGAGCACTGAAATGAGTAAGAGTAAGTCTAACTCGAACTCATTAACTATGTCGCTAAACGTAGGTGATGATTGAATCCATTAAATCGAATGTACCCTCTTGATTGAAAGTCTCTTAAACAATAGCGGACTAATATCTAGTAGTGCACTTTTCTGGAATTGCGTTTTCACATCGAAAAATTATCTTTCGATCCGATTGCTCTAAAATTTAATCAAGACCATTTTCGCACATAATATTTCGTGTTGATTGCATTTCCGGTCTCAAATTTTTCGTCTGAGTTTGTCCTCTAAACGACATCAACAGTAATATTTAAGTAGATACATAGTAATATTTAAAAGGTTCTCATATCTATATTTAAGTATTTTTTTTTAAAAAAAAATATAACACTAAATATGTAATATTGGAAGAGAAGCATGAATTCATGTGAACCCGGTGACCCCCATCTAGATACGCCCCTATTAGAATGTTATGTTGTGCTTTTATATAATAACAACTTTAGTGATCCTAATTAGTATGGAGGATGGTTATGATGACTAATAAAGGTGCTTGTAGGAATTATGATATTAAGGTTTGGTTTTGGGTTAGACTAGATCAAATTTGATTTTCTTAATTGAATTTTAATTTATGAGACTATTTTTTTTAAATAAAAAAAAGTAAATATGAGTTAGCATAGAAAGTGAAATACTTTTTGTCTTTGTGACTTTTTAGTTAATATGCTCAATGTTTAGTAATTTTTTAATTAAATAAAATAGTCAGCTAACTTTTATTTATACATTTAAAGAAATAAATATCTGTTAGATTATAAATTATTAGATACAGTGCGAGATTGATGTACTTTATTGTAGCAGCGGATTAAGATCATAAACCAACAAATATTGCTCCGAATATCTTCTTTGAACCACTAGAAAATAAAGATTGAGTTTCCACAAACTAAATGTCACTTAGGTTTTATTAATGTAAATAACGAAGATCAAATTTTCATTTTTCTTCTTTTCCTTCTAATATTTCCTCTCATTTTTTATAAGGAGATGAAACACGCATTAAAAAAAGAAGGAATTTTATGGTTTAATAGTTGAGTAACCATTCCCATCTCTTATCAAATTTATGCTTTTGTCCTTATCTTTTTTCAGAAAAAGATTAGATTGGATTAGGTCAGTCCACATGGGTGATCCGGATCCACGATCTAAAAAAAATTATACTACATCTGAAAGTAGCCCAATATTTAAATCATTGGTCTATCTCTACGTATGATTATTCTATGTTCTTGCAACACAAAATAGAAAAACCAAGGCACACGACAAATCAAAAGTCATTGCTCCAAAAAGAATTGGGATCAAGAGTAATGGAACAACAAGTAGCAAAGAGATTTTGGCCACAATTTCAGAAGATTTTGAGATCATGCTACCAATTAAATCCTTAGAAAAAGTTTGAAGTTGGGATGCTCCAAGAAAATTTTTCCAGAAAGAGGAAGTATTTTGATTATGAAGCCATTGAAATCTAGCCCATTTTAAGGTGTACAATGATTGTTTGAGGAGGTGGGGTGTCATAGCTATGTATCAAATGTATAGAAGTGTAGTACTACTTAATTTTTGTTATAACTTATCTTGATTGTTAATTTGAATAGATATAATAAATTTTAGTCCCTTGCTTTCCTTCAAAACTTTGGTCTATCTCTACGTATGATTATTCTATGTTCTTGCAACACAAAATAGAAAAACCAAGGCATATGACAAATCAAAAGTCATTGCTCCAAAAAGCATTGGGATCAAGAGTAATGGAACAACAAGTAGCAAAGAGATTTTGGCCACAATTTCAGAAGATTTTGAGATCATGCTACCAATTAAATCCTTAGAAAAAGTTTGAAGTTGGGATGCTCCAAGAAAATTTTTCCAGAAAGAGGAAGTATTTTGATTATGAAGCCATTGAAATCTAGCCCATTTTAAGGTGTACAGTGATTGTTTGAGGAGGTGGGGTGTCATAGCTATATATCAAATGTATAGAAGTGTAATACTACTTAATTTTTGTTATAACTTATCTTGATAGTTAATTTTAATAGATATAACAAATTTTAATCCCTTGCTTTCCTTCACATTTGTCGATCCAAACCGCTTTCCTTTATTGTTTTATTAAATGAAAGTAAGCACATCTCTCTCTTTCTTCTTTCAATTTAAAGACAGAAATTGAAGGAAAATTCAGATGTACTTACTTTCTTTGAAGAAAGAAAGAGAGATATGCTTACTTTCTTTGAAGAAAAAAAATAAAGAAAAATGGTGTAGATTGACAAATGTGAATGAAAGAAAGGGATTAGATTTGTTATATCTATTAAAATTAACTATCAAGATAAGTTATAAGCAAAATTCAGTAGTACTACACTCGAAACATGTGATACACTATAGATAGCTACAACATTCTACCCTCTCAAACAAACATTGTACACCTTAAAATTGGCTAGATTGCAATGACTTAATAATTAGAGTACTCTTTATTTTTGGAAGAATTTTATTGTAGCATCCCAATCTCAAATTTTCCCTTGATATTAGTTTCTAAGGATTTTAATCCGTAGCATGATCTCAAAATCTCTGAAATTGTGGCCAAAATCTCTTTTGCTACTTGTTATTCCTTTACTCTTGATCCAAATATTTTTTGGAGCAATGACTTTTGATTTGTCGTCTTCTTAAGTGTTTGTTTTTTGTGTTGCAAGAACATTGAACAATCATATTAGAGACAAAGCAAAGATTTAAATATTATGTGATTTTCATATATAGTGTAAATTCTTTTTAGATCATGGATCTGAATCGCCCATGTGGACTGATCTAATCTGATTAAATAGTTTTCTAAAAAGAGATAAAGACAAAAGCATAAATTTGAAAAGAGATGGGAATGGTTACTCAACTATAAAACCATAAAATTCCTTCTTTTTTCAATGGGTGCTTCATCTCTTTATACAAAATGAGAGGGAAAATCAGAGGAAAAAGAAGAAAATTGAAAATTTGATCTTCCTTATTCACATTAATAAAACCAAAGTGATATTTAGTTTGCGGAAACTTAATCATTGTTTTCTGCTGATTCGACGAAGATATTTGGAGCAATATTTGTTGGTTCATGATCTTAATCCGTTACAATAATAAAGTACACAAATCACACACGATACCTTATAATATTTAATCTAACCGTTACTACTTTTTTTAAAAATAAGTCATTTGTCTATTTTTTTGAATTAAAAATTCACTGAACATTTATCATATTAACTAAAAAGTTACAAAGACAAAAAAGTATTTCACTTTCTAATCCGATTGGATGAGTTAGGTCAAATTTGTACGGGTCATGATGAATCAAAATCTAACCTGATTTATATTTGCTTTGGGTCAAACCAAACTGGGTGATGACATATGAAATGGATCAAGATCCAACCAAACCCAATTATCTAATATTCTAGTACCAAAGAAAATTATTTTTTTAATTATGATTATTGATAACTTATCAAATTAAAAAATAAAGTTTTTAGCAATATTTTCTCAAGATTTCTCTTGAGTCAATTTGGTTACACATCAATCCAATTTTAATAGATTGAAATGGATTAAGTTAATAATAAGATGGATAAAACTCAAACTTAAACATGTTGGACATATTGAATCTACCCCGCCATTCTCTCGTTTTAGTCCTACAAATTGAGTCTACAAATTTTAGCTTATCATAACACTCTTTTTCATTTCACTTTGAAATGATCGATGTCATCTGCAACCACCACCAACATTAACTAGTGTAAGCTTCATCTTAATCAAGATTCTTCATCCAATTTAAGTAAAACAAGAAAGCAAAATGATCCAACTCTAATTTAGTTCTTCAGAGGCATACATCATAATTATTTGAGCCCATTCTATCAAATCGATAGGATGAGCTCGAATAATTATGATTCATGACTCTAAAGAACAACCGAATGAAGAATTGAATTTGAGTTGGATCATTTCTCCTTATTTTTTTTAATGAGAGAAGTACGAAAAATATCCTTGAATTTGACACAAGTTATTAGTTTCACGCTTAAACTATTGACAATCTTAAAAACATCCATCTACTTGATAACGAAACTAAAATACACTCTCAATCTACTACAAGTATTAAAAACACCCCTTAATTTGGATAGAATTTAGGGTTTATTTAACTTATGTTCAAGATAAGGGGCATATTTTAGTTTAGTTAGTTTAGTAGAAGGATGCTTTTAAGACTGTCAACTGTTATTCGGGGATGAAAAAAATAATTCTTGCTAAGTTTAGGAGTGATTTTAATGTTCTTCTCTTTTTATTATACTAGATGAGGAAGCTTAATCAAATAAAACTTGATCATTTTACGCTAAGGAGGTTGTAGCAAGTGGGGCGGTGGTGGTTGCAAATTGCATCAATTATGTCGCAATGAAGTGAAAAAGGATTTTATGATAAGCCAAAATTTTCAAATTGTAATTAAAAAATAACTAAATTTGGCGCAACTTATTAGTTCCATACTAAACTATCGACAATCTTAAAAACACTCATCTGCTAGGCTAACTAAACAAAAACACATTTCCATCTACCACAAGTGTTGAGGACGAAACTAATAATTCATGCCAAATTTATGAGTGTTTTTAACACTTTTTTCTAATGAAAAACGATGAGGATTTCATTAAAACTTCAAAAAGAAGATTTAATTTATAATACTAAGATGAGAGAATGGTCAAGAGGTAATTACTCTATGGACTTTGGTCTTTTTTCTTTTTCTTTTTTTTTTAAAGTAAATTTTGAATATTGTTACTAAATAATAAATATGCCCACTTTTAAAAAAACAGACCATCTTCTAGAAAAAGAGCCTAACGCCAAAGGACTCCAGTATAGAAACAACTTCGTACTTTCTATTGTTAGAAATCATATTTATTACAAAATTGTTGAATCATATAAAGACATTTATTAGCCTTTCTGAGTTCTTCATATGTTTAGTCCTTTCTTTAATATACTTTGTGTTTGTATACTTGTACCTTTTTTGTCTATAATTTTGGCTTGGAATTATTTGAGATAACGTATAAATACCCTTCTGAACTATGATCGACATCCCATGCCTTAACTTATCTTATGACTTTATGTTTATAGTCACTATTTACATTTTATGATTGTAGAATCTTATCTCAAGGCTTAAATTGTTGATGTCATTCTCAAGCTGCTGTAATAATAATGGTTACTCTATAGTAGCATTTTTTTAAGAATGACAAATACTTCAAAGACACCAAAATTATGAAATAAAAGCACTTTGTCATCAAAGAGAAGATTTAGAAGAAAACAAGGAAAAGGGGGAGAGATGTCAAATAGAAGAAACCACTTACATGGACTGGAATGCGAAAATGAAACCTGAGTTCTTAAGATCAGGAGGACAATAGGACAAGACACCTATAAAAGAGCAGAGTTAGGTCACATGAGAGAAAGAGGAAGAAGAGGAAGAATCACAGAAAGCTTTTCTCTCACCTTTGGTAGCTGATTCTCATAGGTCGACAGAGATACAAATGAAGATAGATGGAAATCCAGAAACTGAGAGGTGGAAACTCTTAAAGAGACGCCACTGAAACATCACTGCAAATTTTCAGGACTAGAGGAAGGGCTTTCCTCCTTTAGGAAACCCTTGCTTCTCATGTACTCTTTATTATCACCTGAGTCGGTTGTTTTTTGGATTGTCACTTGGACTTTTTGGATTTGGACCGACTTTTTATACTGGCTCATTATGAGCCCATTACTTTGTGATTAATACAATCAGGTCTCTTGGCCCAAGTTTAGTTATTTTTTTTTTTAAAAAAAAGGTTTAGAAACAAAAGATATCAACTAAAATGAACTCATGATTATAGATCTATAAATAAAAGCTTGCAACCATAGACATTTAAAGAATACTAGTGTTTGGACACGTGCATTGCACGTGTGTCCTAGAAAAATAGTACAAAAATTATGAATCATATTAAAATCGTAGTATGATGAGTAATTAAATGAAAAAAAGTACAAGCTGAAAATTCCTTAGATAAGTTATTGCTCAAGTACCATTATGCTATAAAGATTTAAACTGTGCTCCAAATCCTAAAGGAAGATTTAGGACCCAACATCTGTCACCCTAATTGCTATTTATTACAAATTCTAACCATAAGCACATGCATGAAAAAATCCAACCTCGCTTTCAAATAAGTTCCAAAATCAATTCAAAACAAATACCACCTACTAAAACAAACCATTAAAATGATACTTTCAAACGAAAATGTCTTTAGACAATTAATATTTTAGTTTAATATTCCTTGTAAGCAAACATGAGCTAAACTTTTCCTTGGAAAACTTTGGACAATGTGAAGCAGTTTTCCATTGATGTTGCGAGAAATTATTGGAATTAGATGAACATATGCAATAATATTCATTTGAATTAACATGAGAAGTTGCACTATGAATCTCAATTGCAGATCTTAATAAATCAGAAAAATAAATCAATATAGCGACATAATATTGTGATCAAAAGGATCAAACAAGAAATAGAAATAAATGAGAGGAATTAATTTAAGTATTAACAAAATAAATAAAAGTAGAATAGTCGTACCTCTTTAGTTTTTTTCATCCAATGGTGAGGGTTCCACATATGCTTGATGTCCATTTATATTAGAAGTTGAATGACTTTTGAAAATATAAAATCATGGGATTACTGAGGGTGTTGGATTAATGAAGGAAAACAGGAGGCCAAAAAGGTTACAATGCCATAAATTTTGACCATGTACAAATTTTAAAAGGTAGTAAATGATATTATTAGCATTAGGTAATCAAAAACATTGTGAGTGCATCTACAGATTGATAAGACAACAACATGTGGGTCTTGTTTTAGGAAATTGAATAGGTCACAAAAGGTATTATTAGCATTTACCATCACATAAAGAAGGGAACATGTATTGTTGCCTATAATAAGGTAGTACTTATTAGCATATTTCATCATAAAGGCAAAAATGTGGAGCATTATTAGCATTGCTATAACATGTACTAATTATTAGGCATTGTTATTATCTGTTAAACTTCTTATTCACTCACACCTATCGTGAATGAGGATCACTAAAATAGGAATACAACTGAGTATTAGATGTAAATATATTCAACGTGTGCTAGTAGAGAGATAGGGATTAAGAAGTAATTGAAAAGTAAGAAAAAGAAATTATAATTAATTAATTTGAAAATGCAATATCTTAAATTGATATTATTGTAATAACTCAACTTTATAGGATTATTTTGGTATTTTAATTTTTAACTTTTTTTGTTCCCACTTTTAGTAATATATGACATGATATGATGTAGTACATATAATGAGCCTTGATTATGCTTATGAATGATTTTGTAATGATGTTTTTACACTTTAAACTTAATTATGATTTCCTAGTATATACATTGATGACATATTATCGCAGACTATAATGTTAAATACTTTATTGCTTATAAATATAGTTTGATAAGTTGTTAATGCTATAATATATGGAAACTATATATAGCTGCGATGGATCTTCAAAACGGAATCCTAGGCCTAGTGCTTTTGATTTCTATACAAGGGATTTAGAAGGCAATTTGATGTATATTGAAGGTAGACAATTAATCAAAGGCATTAGTTTAATAGCTGAAGAAGGAGTAATGAGGTTGGTTTGGAGTTTTATTTTAGTAAGTAGATGACTCATGTGTTGATAGGAATTGATTCTTTAATTATGAAGAAGGTACTAGATGGGATTTGGAAGGTACCTTAGGGTATTTCTTTGGAGATCCAGTATATAAAGGTTTAATGATGGAGAATAAATTTTTGTGGAGCACGTTTTTAAAGAGGGCAATCGGTTGATAGATTATTGAACTAATTTAGTTGTTTATTTTGTATGTACTTTAATCTTTAATAATCTACAAAAATTGCCAATAAAAAAAATATTTTACTCATTGATGAAAATCAAATTGCAAATATTAGTATACAAAAATGTCAAAATTCTAACTTTGATATTCAAGAAAGTGCAATAACGAGAAGACACAACATAACAATATCAACTGGAATATTCATCTACTGAATACAGACTTGGGTGAATGTCTTGGAAAGAAGAAGATGAATAGTCCTAGTAGTAGTAGGAATTTGGAAATTGTTAATAGTTTTTGTAGTACTAATCCCCCTTCCCCTTCGGGCAATACAACCCAGACTATGTATCTGCAATTACCTTGTAATGATGCATATTACTAGTTAATATAATATATCTGTTTCACCAAAAAAAAAAAAAACAATAACAATATCAATTGATATAGTCTTATTATAGATAATGATGAACAGTAACCTCAATATTTAGGTTTGGGTACAAAAAAAATTCTATCAAGAAGGGAATTTGATGGTTCGTACTTGACTTGTCTTGGTAATTAATTAATTCACTGTAAACCTTTTTTATAACAATGATAGTAGCTTTTTTGAAGCTCAACCTGTTGAAAGAACAATAGAGAATTGATTCTGAACTTTTCTTTAAAGTTGTAATCCTAGCCTTTGCTAGTCTGAATGCTTAAGTATTTCTTGTGTATAAACTGAATAAGTATAATGGAAGCAAAAACATTGATTGTTCTATGGTGTGTTAGATATTGTGCAGATAAAGGGCTCAAAAATGTTATCATAGAGACTGAGTCATATAGTTTTCAAAGGATTATCAAAGGAGAATGGAGGATTCCTTGGTTAATATAGAGGAGATCAGAACACATATCATCAACATACAAGCAAAAATCAGACACAGCTACAGAGAGGCAAATCAATTAGCTGATAGCCTAGCTACTTACATTATTAAATCAAGCGGAGGACATTCAGTGTAACCAGTTCCAAGAACTCCCAGTAATGTGCAGGAGAGTTCTAAAAATCGACAAGGCCCAAATATATACATTGAGAATCAAAGCGAGACCAATCAAAAATCATGGGGACTAGTTACATGGGATAAAAATTGATAGTAGGAGGGATATGATCATATATACACATGGAATCTAAGGGTGTTAGCATATACTCCTACTTTTTCCCTACTTCAGCTTACAAAAGCGTCTCCAGCAAAAATAGGGGTCTGAGGAAGGTTGGAAATAGTAATACCCTGCGCCTGACATGGAACCTCAAAGGTAAAAGATATGAGCATCTCCACCACTTCGACATCTGGGCAACATTTGGAAAGAACATTAAGATGTGGAGTACAAGGAATTATAAGGGAAGTAGGAATGAAGTACATACTCAAAGATCCAGCAACAGAAGGCAACCTTTGACCCTTTCAACCGGAATCGTGGAGCTGCACACCGAGCGAAAATGGCTAAATCAGCAAGAAGAGAGCAACAAGAAGGGAACATGCAAAACAACTATACCTGCGCATAAGGAAGATATAACCTCATGGATGATGCAACAAATGAGACTCGCCACTAGGGAGGTTGATAACCCAAAAGCTAACAAGTGACCAAAGAGCTTCTAGATACATCATCTGTGGAGGAGTATTCGAGAAGTCAAGAATAGAAAAGTGAAGAGGCGTCATTTTTTGGGGATACCGCCTTTTAGTAGACATAAATTGGGTCAGTTCAGGCCCTTTTATTCTTATAAATTAATACTATAATAAATAAGGCCCATTGGCCCCTATTAGCCAAAAAGTTATAAAGTAAAAAAAGTGTAATTAGAATCCTTTTCAAAAATCTAATCTCAGATGATAGTATTAATTTCATTGTAGAATTGAATTCACCAGATCTAGATCTAACTGGTATGAACTTACCCATGTTATCACACAGAAAATATATATTCGAAGTACTAGCTATGCCGATTTGAAATGGCAAAAATTTCAATGTCAATAATTAAAGGATGTGAAGAGAAAGTCAACTCAAAGATACCCTCAGAAACTTATTTCAGCAACTCAAGTTATATATCTCCCTTGCTCGGTTGCTAAAAATCAACAGTATTTTCGGAAAGTCAAGATGGTAGCTGACCATGGAGATCCTCTACTAAAGGAGTTGTGAAGGGTTTTCAAGCTGGTTTTCCTAGAAGGGCCATGGACTTTCTACTTTTCTAATTCTTTTTATTTTATTTTGGGTTTTGCATCTATAAATATTCTTATTTTTATCAATGAAGAGAGTCGTCTGATCCTTTTAGTAACTAGTTTAATGCACGTGCTTTGCACGTGTGTATTACGTTAATTAATAAAAAGTCTATAAAAATAAAGAAATTGTTACACGTGTAAATTATATCATTGAGCATACAATTATTAATAATTACATAAAAGCACAATACATAAATTAGACCCTTGACATGGAACAAAATTTTAAGTTGGAACTCAAACTTTCAAAGTGCACAAATAGGCACTCCAACTTGCCCGTTTTTTATC
>JAPFFP010112068.1:0-18530 GCA_026153255.1 Solanum medicagineum | reverse complement strand
CCACAGATGACCCTCTCACATTCTGGCTCCGAGTCTGAGTCAGAAAACATCTTCCAGACCCAGCAGGATGAGGTCCATGCCTTGCTTTTAGATCATACCTCCAGGTATAGTTTTTACACTAGCAAAGGGCAAATGGCGCCCAGCCAAGCGGAATGCCATCCAGCCTGGGCCAATTCCTGAGGGACGTAGAGGTCCAATTATGCCTATCGAGCAACCACCGCAAGCAGACATCTCAAATGAGAGCTCGGCCAATGCTGAGCTTTGCCAAGCCATCCAGACTTTGACACAAGAAATCATTACAGGTAGATCGACAAGGAGATGGAAAGAATGATGGTTCGGATACCACCAAGGTTCATGAGTTTATTAGGATGAACCCACATAAGTTCACAGGGTCTAATGTAAAGGAGGATCCTGAGAAATTTATTGAGGAGCTCCAGAAAGTATTTTAGGTTATGCACACATGTGATACGAGTGGGTTGAGTTGGCTTCCTACCAGCTTAAAGGAGTAACTAGACTGTGGTTTGATCAGTGGAAAGGAGGCAGAGAAGAAGGGGTACCAGCTTTGAGTTGGGCAGTGTTCGAGGATGCCTTTCTGGGATAGTACTTTCCTAAAGAGTTGAGGTAGGATAAGTGAAGGCATTTTTGAATCTAAAACAGGAGACATGAGTGTGTGGAAATACAGCCTCAAATTCACTCAGTTGTCCTGTTATGCTCTGCTATGGTGGCAGACATGCGTACTATGATGGACCTATTTGGTTAAGGCTCTTTCAGATGACTAAGAGAGTAGGTAGAAATGCTATGTTGATTGGGGATATGGATACAGCTCGCTTGATGACCTATGTGCAACAGGTAGAGGAGTAGAAAATATGGGATAGGGAGGAGGTTATAAGCAAAAGGGCCAAGACATCAGGCCAGGAGACAGGCAAGAGGGGAGATAGAAATGTCAATCATTCATCTTTCCAGCGTAGGATATCTGAACCAGCACCTTCATTCTCTAATGCACCTGTACCGAAGGTGAGAAATGAGCAAGGGTCACAGAACTGTAGCTTTCAGGGCAGCCATTCATAGGGTAGAATAGCTTAAGGATCGACTAGTTCTCCCATTTGTGGTAAATGTAGTAGGTCTCATCTAAGAGAGTGTCTTATGGGCATAAATGGTTGTTTCAAATATGGTCAGGTGGGGCATTTCTTGAAGGATTATCCCACGAGGAGGCAGAACACGAGAGATAATAGATCTCAATCAGTTTCTTCAATACCACAGGGTAAGCTTATTCAGAGGAATGCTACATCAGGAACAGGCGAAGGCACAATCTGCTTATATGCCATTGCCACCAGACAGGAGTAGGAGAACTCCTAAGATGTAGTTACAGGTATGATCAAAGTCTTTACTTATGATGTCCATGCATTATTAGACCCAGTGCTACATTGTCATTTGTGACTCCCTATGTAGCCATAAATTTTGGGATTAGTCCAAAATGTCTTCTTGAGCCCTTTAGTTTTTCCACTCCTACTAGCGAACCTATTATAGCCCAAAGAATCTATAGGGGTTGTCCAGCATTAGTTTACCATAAAGATATCCTAGCTGACTTGGTTGAGGTAGACATGGTCGAGTTCCTAGAAGTCTTTCCTAATAATATACCTGGAGTCCCTCTTGATAGAGATATAGACTTTAGGATAGATACCCTCCCAGATACTCAGCCATATCTATTCTTCTGTATCTTATGGCTCCTTCAAAGCTAGAGGAATTGAAATTACAACTGAATTGAAATACCTCTTAGATAAAAGTTTCATTAGGCCAAGTGTCTCATCTTGGGGTGCTCCAGTTCTCTTTGTGCGTAAAAAGGATGGTTCTCATAGAATGTGCATAGAATAGCATCAGTCAAATAAGGTCACCATAAATAACAAGTATCCTCTTTCCAGAATTGATGACCTGTTTGACCAGCTTTGGTGTATTACTTATTTCTCCAAAATAGACCTCAGATCTGGGTACCATCAGCTTAAAGTTAGAGAAAAAGACATCCTTAAGACAACTTTCAGAACCCGCTACGATCATTATGAGTTTTTGTTCATGTCATTTTGACTGACAAATGAACCAGCATCTTTCATGGATCTTATGAATAGGGTGTTAAGGTTGTACTTAGATATGTTCACCATTTCTTGTAACAAAGAGAAGCATGTTCACCACCTTCGAAATTATCTTCAGACCCTTAAGGACCAATAGTTATATGCCAAATTTTCCAAATGCGAGTTTTGGTTAGCATCTCTAATGTTCTTTTGGTCATATTGTTTCTGCTGAAGTCATTCAAGTAGATCCTTAAAAGATTGATGCAATAAAGAACTAGCCAAGGCCCACAACTCTAACAGAGACAAGGAGTTTCTTGGGCTTAGCAGGTTACTACAGGCATTTTGTAAAGGGGTTTTCTTCCATCTCAGCTCCCTTGGCTAAGCTAACTCACAAAAAGGTTAAGTTCGAGTGGTAAGATGCTTGCATGAAAAGCTTCCAAGAGTTGAAAGCTAGGCTGACCACAGCTCCGGTCTTATCCATACCCGAGGGAGCTGATGATTTTGGTATACATGATGCTTCCAGAGTTGGGTTGGGATACGTATTGATGTAAAGAGGCAAGGTGATAGCAGATTCCCCAAGACAGCTTAAGACCCATGAGAAGAACTACCCCACTCACGATCTTGAGCTTTCTGTTGTGGTGTTTGCTCTAAAAATCCAGAGACACTATCTCTATAGTGGGCATGTAAATGTATTTACGGACCACAAAAGCTTACAGAACGTATTCAGCTAGAAGGAGCTTAATTTGAGGCAGAAGAGATGGTTGGAGCTATTGAAAGACTATGACATGAGCATCTTCTATCACCCAAATAAACCTAATGTAGTTGTTGATGCTCTCAACAGGTTGACCATGGGGAGCACTGCATATATTTGAGGATGAAAAGAAAGAATTGGCTAAGGAAGTACACAGGCTAGCCCACTTGGGGGTGCAGATTGAAGATCCTGACGAAGGTGGTTCCATTATAAAAAATGGGGCAGAGTCATCCTTGGTGGTGGAGGTGAGAGAAAAGCAAGACAAGGATCCTATTCTCCTTTAGCTGAAAGAAGATGTCCAGAAATAGAAAGTATTAGGGTTTGCAAAAGGGGGAGATGGAGTCCTAAGATATCAAGGCAGATTGTGTGTGCCAAGTGTTGATAGCCTTAGAGATAGGATCCTAGATGTGGCTCACAATGCTAGATACTCTATTCACCCAGGTGCAACAAAAATGTATATGAATCTGTGAGAGGCTTATTGGTGGGGTGGCATAAAGAAGGACATCATAGAATTCATGTCCAAGTGCCAAAATTCCCAGCTAGTTAAGGTGGAGCATCAAAGACCTTTCGGTGTGGCCCAGAATAATGAAATTCTAGAGTGGAAGTGGGAGATGATTAACATGGATTTCATAACAGGAATACCTTGATCTTGTAGACAGCATGATTTGCTATGGGTCATAGTAGACATAATGACCAAGTCGACTCACTTTCTACATGTCAAGACAATTGATACCGCTGAGGATTATGCTAGACTTTACATGAAAGAGATTGTTAGGTTGCATAGGGTCCCTATATCCATTATTTCAAACAAGTTCATGGCATAATTTTGGAAGTCCTTTCAGAAATGGCTTGGAACAAAGGTGAATCTTAGTACAACCTTTTATCCCTAGACAGACGGGCAAGCTGAGCGGACCATATAGACCCTTGAGGATATGATGAGGGCATGTGTGATAGACTTTAAAGGTAACTGGGATGATCAATTACCCTTGATTGAGTTTTCCTATAACAAAACTTTATAGGCTAGCATACAAATGGCACCATATGAGGCCCTTTATGAGAGAAAGTGTAGATCACCCATTGAGTGGTTTGAAGTTGGTGAGGCAGGATTGATAGGACCTAATTTCCATCAGGCTATGGAGAAGGTGAAAGTTATCCAAGAAAGACTAAAAACAAGACAAAGTCGACAAAGGTCCTACACTGATGTTAGAAGGAGGGATTTGGAATTCGAGGTAGGAGATTGGGTGTACCTAAAGGTGTCATTGATGAAGGGAGTCATGAGATTCAGGAAAAAGGGGAAGCTCAGTCTATGATATATTGGGCCATACTAGATTATTAAGAGGATTTGTAATATGGCATATGAATAGAAATTGCCACCAGAGTTAGCTGCTATTTACCCAGCATTCCACATTTCTATTCTTAAGAAGTGTTTGGGACATCCCACACTGGCTATGCCTCTAGAGAGTATTGAAGTCAATGATAGCTTGACATAAGAAGAGGTCCCAGCGCAGATACTAGATCGACAAGTTTGCAAATTGAGGATTAAGGAGATTACTTCCGTTAAGGTACTATGGAGAAACCAGTTTGTTGAGGAAGCCACATGGGAAGTAGAGGAAGATATCAAAGTGAAATATCCGCACTTGTTTGTGGGCCTCATTGAGAATCGTGAAGGTAAATTTCCACCCTTAATCTCGAATATTTGCATTTAATTGAGTTTAAATAACCTTATGCGCTTTGAACAAATTCTTCACACCGTTGTCATTCGAAGACGAATGATCCCAAGGGGGAGGTACTGCGTCACCCGGTGAAATTACCAAAATAACTCTAGAAAGAAGATGTGTGTATAACATGTCTTTCCAAGCTCCGATGGAAAATCTGAGACCATATTTGTAATCAACACAGAAAACTGAGAGGGGAGGAGGTCTCGGTAGGATTTTAGAGCGACCGAGTCAAAAGAATATTTTTCATAATTAAAACCGAACCAGTGTGAGTGAGCGCCCAGGGCGCGACGCACCTGGGATATGGACTTACACTTGGTGATTTCTCTCATTTTCTGGAAAATAACACGTTCTAAGAATTTGGCGAAATACACATGTCTGCACCAGGCATGACATGGACATGGTGTTACAGGGTGCGTTTTATTCTTTTATTTCTAAGGAAGGGTAGCTTCAACTTTTCTCACCCTTTTTAAGCATAAACTAGTCAGTTTTCACCTAAATAAACATCTAGAATGAAACTTTTCATGTCATTAACGTTAAAACCTTCCAAGAACTCAGAGCATATATTTAAGAGGCAAAGTTATGGCTTTCAAGAATCCTTCCATATTCTTCCAAGAAATTGATTTCTAAGGTATGTAAGGACCTCCAAAAGTTAGTCTACCATTATTTTAGAATCTACAATTATTTTAGAATCTTTAATCACTAGTTTCTATCCAAGATCACTAGTACTAGTCAATTTCATCCAAATACTTGTTCGTGCATTCTTTTTGATAAAAATCATGTCTTTTACTGATTTTAACACTAAACTAAGCTATTGAGATAAGAACTACAGTTAATGTTAAAATTATGAGAACTCTATATTTATTTCATTAAAAGTTATCATAATCACAGTTTTGAGTTAAATTTAAGAAGTATTTGAAGTTGTTATATTTGCAATATATCTAAGAAATAAAGATCATGTTGAAATATCTTACATTGATACAACTTTTAGATAAAGAAAAGAGTTAAGTTGAGCAAGAATAATCTTTCAAGTGTGAGCCTATGATTAATATTTTTGGGAGTAGTATGGATCACCGATTTAACTGAGAGTAATAATAACTTGAACTCATAACTACGTAGCCAGCATAGGATAGGATTGTACCAAAAGTACAACTCCTCATTGCCACTGAGATGGCCCAGTTTTGGGATGGATCCACTCCCCTAATTTTTGTTCCATACTTCCACAAAGTACGGGACGATTCTGACAACATGGACAAGACATTGTATCATCACGAAACTCATATTGGTGGTTTTCAGTTAGAGAAACTCCCCAAGTTGAAGCAAGCTAATTTCACATACAGACTTTCAGCCTGTGATCTATTTTCAACATGTACTGCTCCTATTACTTATGCTACCTTATTTTTAGACATGTTTTAAATTTCTCGAGTACAATGCCTTATCTTGAGTTTTGTTTTGACCATCTTACATATCATACATTCCACGTAATGAATTCCTCTAGACTTGCATCATTTTATGATGCAGATGCTGGTGACAGAGTCCCTTAGCAGACGCTTCATTACGGACCAACATTTCCATCTAGCTATTGGTGAGGCCTCTTACCAGCTGGAGGTTTGGAGTCATTATCTATGCTTTCTTTCTTAGCATTTATTTTCAGCAGTTGGTCAGGTTATTCTAGTTAGAGGTTCCATGGTCTATATATTAAGAGTTTCAGATCTATTGTTCTGTTGTGATTGAGACATTATTACTATTCAGATAATTCAAAAATTTCAGTATTCTTAGTTTATTATATTTAAGCCTTTCTTTTATTATTTAATTCTTTTGTGAGTAAAGTAGCCAGGCCAAGTGGTTCGCTTGGGACCAACGATGGTTCTGGATGCTGGCCACGCCTAGGGTGTGAGCTCGCGGCGTGACACACGGAGTATGGCCCAATTGGTCTCCGCATTCGTGGAGCACAATCAAATGATCCTTGATGGTATTTAATTTTAAAATGTCAGTTTTTTTCTCCATTTTTAACATTTTGAGTTTGGTTTTTTACGATTTTTCAAGGGATTTTTGTGGGGAATAAATTGGTAACTCTTTTTCAACTATTTTCTATAATATACGATTGATTCATAATTTTAACATCAAAGTAGAGTGTTTGATAGGGAAAATTGAGGGATTCCATGACTTGATTTTTCTAATTTAAAATGGTGATTGTGGATTCATTTCAACTCCCTTTTGGAAACCATTTCCACCCTTAGTTTCCTAAAATCTCAAGTATCATTTTACATAAAAAAAATTCAAATTTTGGCATCGATTTGCGATAGTGGATTTTTAGATGATTTTATTTTTTTCTCCGAATTGCTTGATTTTGATATTGTTAGTTTCATGTTGTAATTGTGAATTTATTTTCAAGTAGATTATGGTGATTCGAATTCAATTCGGAAGGGGAAAGCATTGTCATTAGAGTGATCGATTGTCTAAATTAAGGCAAGTGGACTCTAACCCTTGTTGAGTTTATCAAACTTAGTATTTTCTTTCAATGTACAACCTGGAGATTAGTTAATTACTCTAGTTGATATGATTTTAGTACTCGGGTTGTGAAAGTGATTATATATATGAATTAATTTAGGAATTGATGGGTATTGTGTCAGCTTAAACTTATGATTTGGTATTGTAAATTAGACTTGTAATGCCAATTGATGAGAATGCAGAGTTGTTCTTATTATTCCATTTGTTGAATCTTGAATCATGTTATATGAATTTGTCTATTAAATTACTTTACATAAAATATTAAGCTAAAAGATTATGTTGAGATATCGTAGAAAATTGTGGAACTAAATGATTGTGACATGAGGACCTAAAATAAGATGGTTGTCCTAAGTGATGATGAAAAGAAGCACTTGAAAAAATAAATTATGTTATGATGTGATTATTATGTAATGTGTTGATTATGACCCAAATGTTGAAAGAACAATGAAAGTAATAGATGATTTTTTTACAAATAATGCAATATGGGCATCTTGCCTATTTTATGCTTTTGAAAGTGAGTACTATGTCATGATGATATGAATTGCTTAATGTTCCATTGATGATGAAAAGTCAAAAGGAAAATTGTTCCAGCTATTTGATAAGAGAAGAGGTATTGTCCTTAGGGACCAAAGTCATTACCTGTCAAGGTTATTGAGAGAGACATTGATATATAACCGAGATCATTTTCAGCTTAATTTTTTTGCCTAGGTCATTATGATGTCTACAGGATCTAAGTGAGACCCTCATGGTATCAGGTTTGATTATATCAGTGGATGTGTATCGTAGGACAAATATATATCATGATTACTTGACATTATATCACATTGCTTACATTTCATAGAATTTATTCAATTTTATATCATTCCTTTCTCGAAGTTGACTTATGTGCTAAGTGTAATGGTTGAATGACTTGAATCTTGTATATTATGAGATTAAACTATTGAAGGGTTGTGATATATGTTAATGACTTGAGTCTTGTACATTGCAAAGATTACTATTGAGACATTGTGTTATGAGACATTAACTACTTATATTGCCTATATTGTGTATGCTGGTCAGTCTGGAGGTATGTGGCGGGGATGAAGAGAGTTCTTAGTTCTTTATTCTCTACCTGTAGTTAGGTCTGCTTGTTGGGAACCTTCATACTCACCTTTATTTTTTCAATATATGTGTTTAGGTAATGAACCCGATTCTAGTTGACATTCTTCTTTTGGTTGTGGACTGAGCTATCGACAGTTGACAGGTAGCTGCTTGTTGCTCCAACATCTCTCAGGACTATCGGATGTTATTAGTAGTTTTGTTCTATTTGAGAGACACGCACTATTGACACTTGTATCTTTTCTTCTTATTCTGATGTATTAAAGGCTTATACCTTGTGACAACTAATTTTGAGATGGTTCTAGTTGGATTATGCCTTTATGCTTTACAGCCTTGTTATTCGTAATACTATCTTTGTAAAACCTTGTGAAATGACTAAAACACTCCTAATATACATCATACGCACAACACGTCTTCCCAAGCTTTGATGAAAAATTCAAGACTGGATTGGCGATCAGTGCTAAAAACAGAGTTAGAAAATGGTCTCGACTCGGCTTAACGCGGAAAAACACAAATTATTTTTTCAAAGAAAATAAAAAATAGTGAGGTTTCCACGCCCCTTACACGACAGGGAGAGGATGCGGAGCCACACTTAGAATATTTCAGAAAATTCGACGAAGGTTGAAAATTTGCGAAAAAATCAATTTCCAACAATGGTTCGTGACGCATACTAGTACAAAAATAGTCTTTTTCTTCTTTTAATTGGGAAGGGTAGTTTTGACCTTTTCCACACCCCATATCCTAAATTGATCAGTTTTAAAGTCATTTTAAATACATAAACATATTCTTTTGCTCTTTCATACAATCAAGTGAAGAAAAAAAAGCCTTCCCAGAACGTCAAGCGTAAAATCAAGAACGATTAGGGAATTCAAGAAAGCTCCTTCAATTTTTCAAGAATTTGTTCCCAAGTATGTAAAGGCTACCCAAAAGCATGGATTTGATCTTCTATGTGCCAATGTAGAGTTAGGATGAAGAAATCATGTCTAAAAGTTTGAATTGTGTTTTCTTAGAAGTTCTTCAATATTAGCATTAAATTCTTGGATAGTATTTTGAACTATTGTTTTCATTCTTTAGCCTATATGCTTATATCCTACTTTGATGATCATCATGTTTAAAGTTTACCATATATTTACATTATTATGTGATTATGATCTAACCCTTACGAATTCTCCCTATAAAGACTTGAATAATGAACTTAGGGAGATGTCTAGAGCCTTGATTGTATGAATGTGATGTTTGACTAAGTATGAGTCCTGATGTGAGTGTTTTGATTATGGTGATAACTAAAAGTAGCATTGATAGAGTTGATGAATATATTTTCCCCTACATTGGATAGATAGTCTTGCCCGTAGAGGCTGGGGAATGAGAGTTCTTGATGGACTGAGAGATTTATGAGCGTGTTGCGTCCTGTGAGGAGTATTAGCACCGAAATGGGTAAGAGTGAGTCCCACTCAAACCCATTAACTATGTGGCCAGCGTAGGAGAGGATTGGACCGTGAAAGTTGACGTTTCTGTTGTGCCAAAAGAGGACTTGATAGACTTTTGGATCCATTAACAGACTCGTCCTTGGCCTCGGCAAGGTGCTGGATAGATATGGCAATGACATCTCTTCGTTGTATCACTCCCTACTCATAGGTAGTGGTTTTCAATTATAGAAACTCCCAGATAGTTTTCATGATTGTAGAACTCCGATGTGATGTGAATGTTTGATATTGGATGTATAGTGAAGTGATAGAGTCTGGTCCTTTACTCTGAGGTAAGGGTGAGTGATTGATGAGGGATTTCACATTGTTTCCTTTTTACTTTAGCCCCTTTTACATATAGTACATTCCACGTACTACCGCTGCATCATCTTATGATCTAGATACGATAGACCAAGGACTGCAGCAACCCGATCATTGAGGTTCAGAGCTCTCTATTCCAGATAGTGGTGAGACCTCTGCTACATTCGCAAGACGTTTATTTTCTATTGATTTCTAGTCTTTTATTTGTTGTTGGTAGCCATGGCGTTTCATTGTACCATCTCAGACACTAGTATAGAGGCTTCATATACATAGATTTGATATTGATGTCAGAGGTTCTTTTTCACTCTTCCTTTCTTTATATTGAGACTTTTATTTTATATTCTATATCCTTATGATAGACGGAAGTTGACAGTAGTGCGCCCACTAATAGAATTGTAACTCTCTCGTTATTATTATGTTACTTACTTTCGCTGATGAATGAATTGACCAACGGCAATGAGACTAGATGGTCCACTTGGGGATCAGCGATATTCTTCGAGTGTCAGTCACGTCTAGGGTACCCTCTCGGGGCGTGATAAACTTGGTATCAGAGCCCAGAGTTTGAGTGTCCTAGGGAGTGTATGAAGCCGTGTCTAATTGAATCTTGTTTATGGGTGTGTTGTGCACCACACTTCATAATCAAGATGCTACAGGTAGGAAGTATTACCCTTCTTATATGATCTGAGATCATGCTATAAAGTTATCTTATGGAATCCTGCTTTTAACTCGTGCAATTTACGCTTATAGAAAATGCCGCCCAAAAGAACTGTCACTCAGAAAGATCCCCGTTCTGAGAACACCCAACTGGAGGCGGCTCTAATTCAGGCTGAGTTTAGGAGACGGAGACACCCCGCTAGGGCTACTGAGGTCCCTCAGGCGCCCCCCGCTCAGCCCCAGCCAGCTCCTAATACTGAGGCAGAATTCAAAGGAGTCATCTCCATGCTGACTCAGTTGGTGGCCTCCCAGGGGAATAGTCAAGGTTTTCAGGCTCCCAGTTCTGGATCGCATAAGCCCTCAACTGCAACCCAGCTTAGGGACTTTTTGAGGATGAACTTGCTTATGTATATGGGGTCAAAGGTGGAGGAGGACCCACAGAACTTCATTACAGAGATGTACAAAGTTTTGAGGGCTATGCATGTGACAGAGATGGAGGGAGGTGAACCTGCATCCTACCAACTGAAGGACATAGCTAATATGTGGTACACTTAGTGGGAAGGGAATAGAGGTAAGGATGCGGAGCCTACAGCATGGGAGGAGTTTGAAGCTGCCTTCGTTGATCACTTCTTTCCTCAAGAGTTGAGGGAGGCGATGACAGATGAGTTTGTAAATCTGAAACAGGGAGGGATAACTGTGAAGGAGTATGACCTTAAGTTTGTCAAACAGTCGAGGTATGCTCCAAAGATGGTGAAGGACATGAGGACAAGGATGAGAAGGTTTGTGTCTGGCCTGGCTAGCCATATGCAAAAAGAATGTAAGGTTGCTTTGCTGATTCCTAGTATGGACATCTCCAGACTTATAGTGTATGCCAAGTAGACAGAGGAAGACAAGAGGAGGGATAGAGAAGAGCATTTGAGCAGAAATGTAAAGTCAGCGGGGCATGAACCTAGCCTGCAGAGACAATATAGATGTGACAATTTTAAGAAGAGATCATCATATCCCGGACCATTTGCAGGAAGTGCGCCCATGCAGCCAACGAGGTATGTGCAGAAATCTCAGAGTTATCGGACTTTCAGAACCCCAGGCGCCCAATTTCAGTCCAGTATGACTCTAAATATAAGGGAAAAGCCATCATGCAACGAGTGTGGTAAGCTTCATCTGAGTGAGTGCCGTGTGGGAAATGATGTATGTTATACTTGTGGTCAGGCTGCTCATTTTAGCTATGAGTGTTCGAAGAGGAAGCGATGTGAGGGGAGTGGCAGAGCTCAGTCTTCAATAGCACCTCTAGCAGGTAATCAGCAAAAGGGTACTACTAATATGGGTACAGGAGGCAGGACAAACTGTCTTTGTGCTATGGGTAACTGTCAGGAGCAGGAAGCTACACCAGATGTTGTCACGGGTATTCTCTGTGTCTTTAATTATGATTGCTATACATTGATTGATCCGGGTGTCATGTTGTCTTTTGTGACACCTTATGTGGCTAGTGGGTTTGCTATTCATCTAAGTGTTTCCATGAACCTTTTTCTGTTTCTGCTCCTACTGGTAAGTCTATCCTAGCTGAGAGGGTTTACAGGGATTGTGTGGTGTCTATTCATCATGGAGACACTTTAGCTGATTTGATAGAGTTGGAGATGGTTGATTTTGATGTAATAATAGGCATGGATTGGCTTCATGCTTGTTATGCTTTTGTTGGATGTAGAACCAGGGTTGTCAAGTTCCAATTTTCTAACGAGACTATCTTAGAGTGGGAAGAGAGTTCTATTGCCCCTAAGGGTAAATTCATATCCTATCTTAGAGATAGAAAGTTGATATCCAAGGATTGTATTTACCACCTTGTGTGAGTGAAGTCTTATGATGTCGAGTCTCCTACTCTTGAGTCAGTTCAGATAGTGAATGAGTTTCTTGAGGTCTTTCTTGATGATCTTCCTGGAGTCCCTCCTGACAGGGAGACTGACTTTGGGATTGACGTTCTTCCCGAGACTAAACCTATCTAAATTCCACCCTATAGAATGGCCCCTGCAGAGTTGAAAGAATTGAAAGAGCAATTGAAAGACTTGTTAGAGAAAGGTTTCATAAGACCTAGTGTCTCACCTTAGAATGCTCCTGTCCTATTCGTCCATAAGAAAGATGGGTCCTTGAGGATGTGCATAGACTACTGAAACAGTTGAACAAAGTGACCATAAAGAATAAGTACCCTCTTCCCCGAATAGATGATCTCTTTGACTAGCTTTAGGGTGTTACTTGCTTCTCCAAGATTGATCTCAGATTAGGTTACCATCAGTTAAAGGTGAGGGAAAGTGACATTCCTAAGATGTCCTTTAGGACACGGTATGGCCATTTCGAGTTCTTGGTCATGTCCTTCGGGTTGACAAATGCGCTCGCAGCTTTCATGGATTTGATGAATAGGGTATTCAGGCTGTATCTTGATATGCTCGTGATTATATTTATTGATGACATTTTGATCTATTCGAGGATTGAGAAAGATCATACTAATCACCTTAGGGTGGTTTTGGAAACACTCAAAGATCATGAGTTGTATGCAAAATTCTCCAAGTGTGAGTTTTGGCTCAAGTCAGTGGCTTTTTTGGGCCATGTTGTTTCGGAAAACGATATTCGAGTTGATACTCAGAAGATTGAGGTGGTTAAGGATTGGCCAAGACCCACTTCTACAGTAGAAATAAGAAGTTTCTTAGGTTTGGCTGGGTATTACCGCGAATTTGTGGAGGGTTTCTCTTCTCGGTCAGCCCCGTTGACAAAGTTGACTCAAAAGAAGGCCAAGTTTCAGTGGTTTGAGGCATGTGAGAAGAGATTTCAGGAATTAAATACTAGACTGATTATAGCACTAGTGTTGACCTTGCCAAACGGGACGGGCGAGTTTATGATATACTGTGATGAATCTAGAGTGGGACTGGGATATGTACTTATGTGGAGGGGGAAGGTGATAGCTTATGCTTCCAGACAGCGTAATATTAATGAGAATAATTATCCAACCCACGATCTAGAGTTGGCAGTTGTGGTATTCACACTTAAGATCTAGTATCACTATTTATATAGAGTGAATGTGGACATGTTCATTAACCATCAGAGCCTACAGTACGTGTTCAGCTAGAAAGAGCTTAACTTATGGCAAATTAGATGGATGGAGTTGCTCAAGGATTACGATATAGGCACCCTTTACCACCCAGGTAAGACTAACATTGTTGCTGATGCTCTTAGCAGGATGTCTATGGGTAGTACTACCCATAGGGAGGAGGGGAAGAGAGAATTAGCCAAGGAGGTGCATAGATTGGCTTGCTTGGGAGTGCAATTTAAGGAGAACAATGAAGGCAGGGGTCTATGTTCAGAATGGGTCTACTTCATCCTTAGTGTCAGAGGTGAAGGAAAAGCAAGACCAAGACCCTGTCTTGCTCTAATTAAAGGAAGTAGTGCATAAGCATAAGGTGATGGTTTTGTCCAAAAGGGGAGATGGGATATTGATATATCAAGGGATATTGTGTATACCTGATGTTGATGGTGTTCGAGAAAGAATCATGGCCGAGGCTCATAGCACTAGGTATTCCATTCATCCGGGCTCTACTAAGATGTACCGCGACTTGAGCGAAGTCTATTAGTGGAAAGGGATGAAGAAAGACATCGTTGAATTTGTTCCCAAGTGTCCCAATTGTCAACAAGTTAAGGTTGAACATCAGAAATCGTGTGGGTTAGCTCAGAATTTTGAAATTCCAGAGTGGAAATGGGAGGTGATCAACATGGATTTCATTACCGGCTTACCAAAATCCAGAAAGCAGCATGATTCGATATGGGTGATTGTAGAAAGGATGACTAAATCAGCCCACTTCTTAGAAGTAAAGACAACTTATACAGCCAAGGAGTATGCTTGACTTTACATTCAGGAGATTGTGAGGTTGCATGGGGTTCCTTTGTCTATCATCTCAGATAGAGGAGCTCAATTTACCTCTCAATTTCGGAGGTCTTTCCAAAAGGGAGTGGGTACGAAAGTAAATCTAAGTACTGCTTTTCACCCTTAGACAGACGGGCAGGCAAAGCGCACTATTCAGACTTTGGAGAATATGTTGAGGGCATGTGTTATTGACTTTAAAGGAAATTGGGATGATCATTTACTATTGATTGAGTTTACGTATAATAATAACTATCATGCCAGCATTCAGATGGCCCCGCACGAGGCATTGTACGGGAGGAGATATAGATCCTCGGCTGGCTGGTTTGAGGTGGGCGAAGCTGAGTTGATTGGCTCTGACCTCGTACACCAGTCTATGGAGAAATTGAAAGTCGTCAGGGAAAGCTTGAAGATAGCCCAGAGTCACCAGAAATCATATACGAACGCGAGAAGAAGAGAATTAAGTTTGAGGTAGATGATTGGGTGTATTTGAAGGTGTCACCCATGAACGGTATCATGAGATTTGGTAAGAAGGAGAAGCTGAGTCCCCGTTATATCGGGCCATACCAGATTGTAAGAAGGATTGGAAGGGTTGCTTATGAGTTAGGCTTGCCTTCCGATCTAGATGAAGTTCACCTGGTGTTTCATATATCTATGCTGAAGAAGTGTTTGGGGATCTAGCCTTAGCAATTCCAGTAGAGAGTACGAAAGTGAAGGACAGCTTATCATATGAGGAAATTCTAATCCAGATCCTTGACCAACAGGTTCATAAGCTGAGGAACAAAGAGATAACCTCCGTTAAAGTTCTATGGAGGAATCAAGTCGTTGAGGAAGCCACGTGGGAAGTTGACAAAGCAATGAAACTCAAATACCCCCATCTATTCATGCTTGGTGACGATGATGTTAGAGGTAACATATTCTCACCCTTACCAATTTTGGGTGTTTCTTTTCATTAAATTGATGCCTTTTTTTACTCCATTCTCGAGTCTGAAGCAGAGATACATAAATGATGGATAGTCAGACTTTGAGTGTTCTCGAGTGAGGAATGAGATGAGTTTTAGGGTTATTCGAGTCCCCATTCAACCTCTAATCATCATTCGAGGACGAATGATTCCAAGGGGAGATGATGAAACACCCTATGAAATGACTAAAATGCCCCTAAAATACATTGTGCATACAATGCATCTTCCCAAGCTCTAATGGAAAATCCGAGATCGAATTGGTGATCAGTGCGAAAAACTGAGATGAAAAATGGTCTCGACTTGACTTTAACGCGGAAAAACTCAAATTACTTTTTTCAAAGAAAATCAAAAACAGTGAGATTTCCGTGCCCCTTATGTGATGCGGAGAGGACATGGAACCACACTTGAAATTTTTATGAAAATTCGATGAAGGTTGAAATTTTGCAAAAAATCACTTTCCAACACAAGTGCGCGGCGTGACCAGTACAAAAATAGTCATATTTCTTCTTTTAATTAGGAAGGGTAGATTCGACCTTTTCCACACCCCATATTCTAAATTGATAAGTTTTAAAGTCGATTTAAATACAAAAACGTATTCTTTTGCTCTTTCATACGTTCAAGTAAAGAAAAAAAACCCTTCTCAGAACGTGAAGCGTAAAATCAAGAACGATTAGGGCATTCAAGAAAGTTCCACCAATTCTTCAAGAATCCATTTCCAAGTATGTTAAGGCTACCCAAAAGCATGGAATTGTTCTTACATGTGCCAATGTAGAGTTAGGATGAAGAAATCATGTCTAAAAGTCTTGAATTGTGTTTTCTTGAAAGTTCTTGAATATTAGCATTAAATTCTTGGTTAGTATTTTGAAATATTGTTTTCATTCTTTAAACTATATTCTTATATCCTGCTTTGATGATCATCATGGTTAAATTTTACCGTATATTTATATTATTATGTGATTGTGATCTAACCCTTACGAATTCTCCCTATAAAGACTTGAATAATGAACTTAGGGGGATGTCTAGAGCCTTGATTGTCTGAATGTGATGTTTGACTGAGTCTGAGTCCTGATGTGAGTGTGTTGATGA
Organism: Solanum medicagineum; assembly: GCA_026153255.1. Lineage (NCBI taxonomy): Eukaryota > Viridiplantae > Streptophyta > Magnoliopsida > Solanales > Solanaceae > Solanum > Solanum medicagineum. The sequence continues at coordinate 2,005 of JAPFFP010112068.1, read as the reverse complement.
TGGTGATAGCTGAAAGTAGCATTGATGGAGTTGAATGAATATATTTCCCCCTGCATTGGATAGATAGTCTTACCCGTAAAGGCTGGGGAATGAGAGTTCTTGATGGACTGAGAGATTTATGAGCGTGTTAAGTCCTGTGAGAAGTATTAGTACTGAAATGGGTAAGAGTGAGTCCCACTCGAAGCCATTAACTACGTCGCCAGCGTAGGAGAGGATTGGACTCTGAAAGAAGATGTTTATTTTATCCCAAAAGAGGATTTGGCAGACTTTTAGATCCATTGACAGACTTGTCTTTTGCCCCTGCAAAGTATTGGACAGATGTGGCAATGACATCTCTTCGTTGTATCTCTACCGGCTCATAGGTAGTGGTTGTCAGTCATAGAAATTCCCATATACGTTTCATGATGGTAGAACTCCTATGTGATGTGAATGTTTGATGTTGGATAGATAGCGAAGTGATAGAGTCTGGTCCTTTACTCTTAGGTGAGTGTGAGTGATTGATGAGGGATTTCACATTGTTTCTTTTTTACTTTATCCCTTTTTACATACAGTACATTCCACGTACTAATGCCCCTCTATCGTTGCATCATTTTATGATGCAGATGCGATAGACTGTGGACTGCAGCAGCCCGATCGTTGAGGTTCAGGCTCTCTATTCAGACAGTGGTGAGTTCACCCCTGCATTCAGTGGATATTTATTTTCTATTGATTTCTAGTCTTTTATTTGATGTTGGTAGTCGTAGCCTATCATGGTACTGTCTCAGACACTAGTACAGAGGCTTCATAGACATAGATGTTGATGTTGGGGTTCTTTTCCCTTCTCCTTTCTTTATATTGAGACTTTTATTTTATATTCTATTTCGTCATGATAGATGAAGGTTGATAGTAGTTCTCCTACTGATAAAATTGTAACTCTCTCATTATTATTATGTTACTTTCTTCCGCTGATGAATGAATTTAACGATGGCGATGAGACTAGATGGTCCGCTTAGGGACTAGTGATAGCCTTCGAGTGCCAGGCATGTCTACGGTACCCTCCAGGGATGTGACAATCTTGATTTAATTTTTGCATTATTGTGTATTATCTTGTTATGATCTTTTTAGCTAACATGTCTCAATGAGATAAAGACATTCAGTTTGCCATCAGCCTACCTCAGTGTTGTTTGATCCTGGTTCTACTTATTCATATGTGTCCACAAACTTCTCTGCTGGGTTTGACTTATTATGTGATCATACTTTTGTGCATGTATATGTTTCTACCCTAATAGGAAAGCCTTTAATGGTGGATCGGGTGTAACGATCCTGTCTTGTTTCTTTGGTGGGTTATGATACTTGGGTGGACATAATTATTCTTGATATGGTCAATATTGATATTATTTTAGGCATGCATTGGCTATCTTTGTATCATACTATTCTTGATTCTTTTGCCCAGATGGTATTTTGGGTGTGCGTAGCGGACCAAGGGTTGAGTGGAAGGATTCATGTGATTCTTATCCTAGCAAGGTTATTTCTTATGTTAGGTCTTAGAGATTTATTGATTGGGGTTATTTGTTCTAATTGGCATTTATTCGTGATACCAGTATCGATTCACCTTTTATGGAGTCTATTCCTATTGTTCATGAGTTTATGGATGTCCTTCCTACTGATCCCCTAGGGATCCCTCTTGACAGAGACATTGATTTTTCCATTGATATTAAGCCAGGTACTAAGCCAATTTCTTTTTATCCCAATCATATAGCTCTTACTGAATTGAAAGAATTGAAGGAGCAACTTTAGGACATATTGATTGAGGGGTTAATTCAGCCTAGTGTGTCACCAAAGTGTCACGACCTCACCCCAGTGGCCGTGACTAGTGCCGGTTATACACTCAGACAACTACTAACCCAATAACCAAACTATCACAGACAAGAAATCTACCAGAATTTCGGCAGAGTTTCCTCTGTTTTTTCTGACTAACCTCACCTGCAAACAGAAGCCCAGAACAGACAACATACAGATATATATA
>JAPFFP010112038.1:0-18532 GCA_026153255.1 Solanum medicagineum | reverse complement strand
AAGAATTCTCAAGTTATTGATGATCTATTATATGATTTACAAGTCAAGTGACTTCATGATGATTAAGGACTTTCAAGAATGTATTGAATTTATGAAAAGTATATATGATTTTACAAGTATCAAGTTAAGCCCTATTTTAAAGATTTTTACCTCTTGTGAGCCATTTTATGTTAAAGCAAGGGTTCATGTATTATTATTTGCTCTCATGTTCAAGTTGAACTCACCACTAGAGGTCAAACATGTTTATGAGCTACTCAAGTTATGTTCTTACAAGCTATACATGTTATGATTAAAGTGTGATTATTTCAAGTATTCTGTGGGATTAGACTTAGCACTGATAGATGGGATGTTGGCGTGGTATATCTTCAAGGGTCTATACTCCTGTCCTCAAACTATGTGCCAACATAGGATTATACTTTACCCTTGCTATTCTAGTGGATCCATCTAGTGCACTTTATCATGAAATCCTTTCCGAAATGGGTCATGTTCCCGTAAGAAGGGTTACTTCATATAAAATAGGTCATGTTCCCATAAGGTGAAGTTTGGTTTACCTTGGCAAGTAGGCCACCTCTTTACCAATGAGGAATAATCATCGGGATTCCAAGTTGTAGCTCGCTTGTTCTTACTCATGTCAGTTAAGGTCTTTTCCTACATACGTATGCTATACATATATTGTGCAAGATGAATGATTTATAAGCATGTTTTATTATAAGCATTGATCATGCATGCCATATCGAGATTATGCATCCATTATTATGATTATGCATTTTGACTATATTGGCTTATGACTTGTTGCATTGCATCCCACATACTTAGTAAATTCAAACATACTACGCATGCTCTATGCCTATATGATATTATCATATAGGGACCGGAGCACCTTTTGATCATCCTCCATATGTCTATTTGATACTTCGGAGATAAGCTTTGGTGAGTCCTCAAGTCTGAGGACACTATCTACCTTATTCTTGCTATTTTAAAACTTCTTTATGTTGAACACGTGTTATTATGAGGGTGAGCCCGGAGAGTATCATGGCCCCCGCTCCATTCTATGTTGGAGGTGTTGTTGGATATAATGATGTTCTTATGCTTGCGCTTGACTCTTTTATGCTTTAATGATTATCAAAGACTTCACTTAGTCTTGCTTCCCTTTTTATTTATGTCTCTTGTTGTTGTTTACTTTGCTTTTGCGACGAAGGATGTGTGATTGATATGATAAGATGCTTATTTGGGTTCCTTCGGGTTCCCATTCATCGTGTATGTTGAGGCCCTAAGCTTGGGTCGTGAAAAACTTGGTATCAGTGCACTAGGTTGTTAATGGTCCTCAGATCCAAAACACCGCGTCAATTAGAATCTTTTTCATGGTTGTGAAGCGCACCACAACTATGAACGGGAGGCTATGAGGCATTTTAGGAAATATTTCACTTTTTCATGGTCTATATCGTGCTTTAGATGTAAGTGTAAGGCTTTCCTCTAATTAATGTTGTTTGCTCTTCTTGATCATGCCGATTCCAAGAGGGAAACTAAAGAGAGCCTGCACACTCGAGGAGCAACCGGCCCCTTCCGCTCCTCAAGCTCCTCAAGGTGGAGGGGTAGTACAAATGAGTTTTGAGATGCTATTACAATGTTGGCTCATGCTATGACAAACCAAATTAACCAAGGGGCCCAAGGCCCTCATGCTCCAACTCTGTCTTTTAGGGTAAAGAATTTCACAAGAATGAACCCACCGGAGTTCCATGGATTCAATATGGATGAGGACCCCCAAGAGATCATAGATGAGGTCTACAAGGTGTTATCCATCATGGGGGTCAATTAGGAGGAAAAGGCGGAGTTGGCGACCTACCAACTTAAAAGGGTGGCTCAAATTTGGTTTGCACAATGGAAGTTGGAAAAGGGGAATAATAATGCTATCCCTTGAGAAAGGTTTAAAGCCGCATTCCTCAACCGGCTCTTTCCTATAGAGATAAGGGAGGATAAGGTGATGGAGTTTATGAACCATAAGCAAGGTTCTATGAGTGTAAGGGAATGTGCCCTCAAGTTCAACAAGTTCTCCAAGTATGCTCCACAATTGGTTGCCGAACCTAGATCAAAGATGAACAAAGTTGTGTCGAGAGTGTCCGATTTGTTAATGAGGAGTGTCATAACACCATGCTAGTGAGTGATATGGATTTTTTCCGTCTCATGACATATGCCGAGCAACTAAATGAGGAGAAACTTAGAAAAAGGAGCAGTGGTGAGTCCAAGAGGACTCGTTTTAAAGGTGGTTTCCAAGGTCCCAAGGGTAGGCAGTTTCCTCAAGGCCACGAGTTCCAAGGAAAAGGATCTTCTAATGCTCCTAAAAAAGAGATTTGCTAATGATAATCCAAGATTTCAAGGTGGTAATGGTGGGATGGCAAATCCTAGTGCCAAAAGTGTGGGAAAAACCATAGTGGCCCACGTTTGAGGAACTCTAATACTTGCTTTGGTTGTGGTGTAATAGGTCACAAGGTCATTGATTATCCTCAGGCTCATTACAAAGGTAAAGATGGTCGTCCACAAGGCCAAGGTGCAAATGCTAGTCAAAGGACAAAGGGAGGCCAACAAGGGGGGTACTCCAAAGAAAAATAGATTCTATGCTCTTCAAGGAAGACAAGGGGTGGATGAGATGCCCGATGTCGTCACTGGTATGTTAAAGATTTTTTATTTTTATGTGTATGCATTGATAGACCGAGGTGCCACTCTTTGTTTTATTACTCCGTTTATTGCCAAAAAGCTTCATGCTAGTCCCAAATTGTTGTGTGAACCTTATGAAGTATCAACCCTTGTTGGTGAGTCCATTATTGCTGAAAGAGTCTATAGAAATTTTTCCGTGTTCATATTGCATAAAGTCTTGCCTTGTGATTTTGTTGAATTAGATATGGTGGATTTTGATGTCATTCTTGGGATGGATTGGTTGCATATATATTATGCTTCTATCGATTGTAGAACCCATAGGATTATATTCCAATTCCCTAATGAGCCCGTCCTTGAGTGGGAAAATCATGATGTGATGGTCAAGGGTAGATTCATTTCTTGTCTTAAAGCCCAAGAGTTGATTTCTAAGGGTTTCCCTTATTATCTTGTGAGCGTTAGGGATGCTGAGTCCAAAGTCCTTCCTATTGAGTCAATTCTGGTGGTTAATGAGTTTCTTGCTGTCTTTCCTAATAAGCTTCCCAGTGTTTCTCCAGAAAGGAAAATAGACTTTGGTATAGACCTCTTTCCCGATACTCAACCCATTTCTATTCCCCCTTGTCATATGGCCTTGGAAGAATTGAAGGAGTTAAAGGATTGGTTGAGGGATTTGTTGGAGAAGAGTTTCACAAGGCCTAGTAAGTCACCTTAGGGTGCACCGGTGTTATTTGTGAAGAAAAAGGATGGTTCTCTTAGAATGTGCATTGATTACCAGCAACTTAATAGGGTTACCATAAAGAACAAGTACCATTTACCAAGGATTGATGACCTTTTTGATCAACTTCAAGGGGCTAGTCACTTTTCTAAGATTGGTCTTTGGTGCGGGTATCACCAAGTGAAAGTAAGGAAGTGTGATATTCCCAAGACGACTTTCCTGACTAGGTATGGACACTTTGATTTTGTGGTTATGTTCTTTGGGTTGACTAATGCATCGAATATATTTATGGATCTTATAAATAAGGTCTTTAAACCCTACCTTTGACATATTCATGGTGGTCTTTATTGATGATATCTTGATTTATTCCCATAGTGAGGAGGAGCATGTGAACCATTTGAGGGTGGTGTTACAAAAATCTTGAGGGAGGAGAAATTGTATGCAAAATATGAAAAATGTGAGTTTTTGTTGAAAGAGGTTGCATTTTTGGGGCATGTGGTGTCGAGTGATGGTATTAAGGTGGATCCTAAGAAGACAGAGGTAATCAGAAATTGGCCTAGCCCTTTGACTCCATCAAACACTAGAAATTTCTTGGGTTTGGTAGGTTATTACCGAGAGGTTTGTGAATGACTTTTCTTCTATTGCTTCTCCTGTGACTAAGTTGACCCAAAAGAAGGCAAAATTCGTATGGACCAATGAATGTGAGAAGAGTTTTTAAACTTTGAAAGATAAGCTTGTCTCCACTCCTATCTTAGCTCTACCAGAAGGGTTGGAAGGGTTCATCGTATATTGTGGTGTCTCAAGAATTGGTTTGGGGTGTGTTTTGATTCAAAATGGTAAGGTGATAACATATGCCTCTAGGCAACTTAAGGTGAATGAGCAGAATTATCCTACCCATGATCTTGAATTGGTGGCCATGGTATTTGCTTTGAAAATTTTGCGTCACTACTTGTATGGGGTTCATGTTGATGTGTTTATTGACCACAAGAGTCTCCAATATGTGCTCACCCAAAAAGATCTTAACTTGAGACAAAGAAGGTGGTTACAACTCCTTAATGATTATGATATGAGTGGGCATTTCTACCCTAGCAAAGCTAATGTTATGGCCGATGCTCTAAGTAGAGTGTCCATGGGTAGTCTAACTCATGTTGATGATGGTGGTAAAGAGGTGGCTAGAGAAGTTCACCGGTTAGCTAGATTGGGGGTTAGGTTGGTTAAAATTAATGATGGTTGTGTAGTGGTTGTCGATGGTTCTATATCTTCCTTGATTGAGGAAGTAAAGTCAAAACAAGATCTTAACCCCGATTTGTTAGAGTTAAAGGCCTTGGTAAAAGATGGTAAAGTGGAGGTTTTCTTCCAAGGGGCAGATGGTGCCCTTAGGTACCAAGGTAGACTGTGTGTGCCTAATGTTGATGACTTAAGGGACTTGATCTTGAAGGAGGCCCATAATTCATCCTATTCTATTCACCTCAATTCTACAAAGATGTATAGAGACTTAAGAGAGGTATATTGGTGGGGTGGTATGAAGAGAGACATTGCCAAGTTCATATCCAGATGTCACAATTGCCAGCAAGTGAAAGCTGAACATCAAAGGTCAGGTGGCCTAGCCCAAGATATAGAAATTCCTACTTGGAAGTGGGAAGAGGCCAACATAGATTTTGTGGTTGGGTTGCCTAAGACTAAGAAATATTTTCACTCTATTTGGGTTGTTGTGGATAGAATGACAAAGTCGGCTCACTTTCTACCGGTCAAAACTACTTATTGTGTCGAAGGTTATGCCAAGTTGTATATACATGAGCTAGTTAGATTGCATGGGATGCCTTTGTCTATCATATTGGATCATGGTGCTCAAGTCACTTCTCACTTTTGGAGGTCCTTCCAATACCATCGTGGTGTTCAATTCACTTCTCACTTTTAGAGGTCCTTCCAAAGAGATCTTGGTACCAAGGTCAATCTTAGCACAGCTTTTCATCCTCAAATGGATGGTCAAGCCAAGAGGACTATCCAAACTCTTGAGGATATGCTTGTGTTTTGGAGTTTAAAGGTAGTTGGGATGAACATCTTCCACTTATTAAGTTTGCTTGCAACAATAGCTACCACTTAAGCATTGGTATGGCTCCTTTTGAAGCTTTATAAGGTAGGCATTGTAGATCCTCGATTGGGTGGTTTGAAGTGGGGGAGATGGCTTTGATAGATCCGAATTTGGTCACGGAGGCCTTGGAGAAGGTGAGGCTGATTAGTGAGAGATTAAAAACAGCCCAAAGTAGACAAAAGTCCTACTTCGATGTCAGGAAAAAAGATCTTGAGTTTGAGGTTGGTGATTGGGATTACTTGAAGGTCTCACCCATGATGGGCGTGGTCTGGTTTGGCAAGAACAAGAAATTAAGCCCATGGTTTGTGGGTCCTTATAAAGTTTTGAGCATAGTAGATAAGGTTGCATATGATTTGGAGTTTCCTATGGAGATAATATGGTTCATCTGGTCTTCCATATTTCCATGTTGAGAAAGTGTGTGGGTGACCCAAGTGCTGTAGTGCCCTTGGATGTTGTTGGTGTTTAGAGGATAATTTGACCTATAAGGAGGTCCCGGTGGAAATTTTGGATAGACAAGTGAAAAGGTTGAGAAACAAAAATGTAGCTTCCATCAAGGTCCTTTGGAGGAATCAACAAGTTGAAAGTGCCACATGGAAAGCCGAGCTAAACATGAGAAAGTGATAACCATATCTCTTCTACTCTACTCAAGCCGAAGGTACTAATTTAAGTCCCTATGTGATTTTGTTGGGGCCCACGCAGCAGAGTGAGCAAAAAAATTTAGGAGGAACAAATAGAACAAAATGGACACCAGAAAATTTAACGTGGTTCACCCAAAAATTTTTTGGCTACGTCCACAAATCAACACTTCTGATATATTTCTTCTACTATTACAAATAGTAGGCTATCAAAGAAAAATACTAAAAATAGTCTCACTATTAGGAAAAAAATTCCTAAGCACACACACTCTATTTTTCTTCACAAACTATTTTTCTTATATAGTTTATAGTATATACCTCACAGAAGAAAATAGTCAATGTATTTTCTTTCTCTCTGTGGCTCTCTACATTTTTTCTCTCTTTCTTGGTGTGTCAAATGAGAGAGCAAAAACTCCCTCAATTCATAGAGAATTGAAGACCATGCCTGTGTCACTAATGACATAGGCCAATATTCTAATTTCAACACTTTGTAATGTGAAAATATAATGTTGGCCAACTACCAAATACTTTGCAATAATGTGGGATGAGTTTGTCATACTCAACAATCCTCCCCTCAAATGAATACCACACAATTCGTAACCTTCCCTTGCTCATGTATCCCCTGCTCCTTGTTTATATTACAAGAACTAGAAGACTCTTTTCTAGGGTGTAACATAGAGGATTCATCAAAAGTTATATCTCTGCTAATTATAAATTTTGGTGACTTGGGATCAGGATACTAGAGTCTATATCCTTTTTCCCCAGATGCATTCCAAGGAAAATAAACTTTTTATCCCTTGGCTCTAATTTACCATCGTTCACATACATATGGAGTATACCAAAATAGCATCGATGAAAACAATCACAAACATATCAAGGTACTATCTGAATACTCTGTTCATCAAGTCCATGAAAATGGGGTGAGGTAGTTTAAAAAAAATTACGAGTTAAGTTCAACTCGCCCCGCACCGGCCCCATTGCCAGCCCCAGAGAAGATGGCCTGAACGTACAATTGTGATCCGCGGTCTGAATTGGTCTGGTCAAGATACAACTACTATACAAGTAAAAGAAGACAATACATATGTTGTATTCGCATTTTCCCCTTCTCTTCCTTTTCTCTTCTTCATGTCCACAAAATCAAAAAGGACTGACCAACCCACTACTTTGTCACCTTGTGTAAATTCAAAACTTATGGTATCTCTCTTCTAATTTACCTAATGCTTTTCTTTAGTAAAATAAAAAATATATATTTTTATATTTACTTATAAGTCAACTTTGTATTTTTGACTAGACATCGGCGTCCATGCTATCGGTGGGTCCAATATCTATTATTTTTTAATTTTAATTTTAATTTAGGTTACAATAGAAGAAACATAAAAAATTACGGGTATACCCTCATGCTGCTCAAGCAGGCATGTCGACCTACTACTTGCTTAAGCAGCTTTAATTATCATGATTAGTAGTATTTTTTAACACAAAAAATAAGACAAACAAATTACAACGGAAGAACCATAAAAAATTATCGATTATACCCTCAAACTGCTCGACCTGCTACCTGCCTGAGCAACTTTAATTATCATGGTTAGTAGTTTTTTAACACTAAAAATAAGCCATAATAAATTACAACGCAAGAACCATAAAAAATTATGGATATATTCTCAAGCTGTTCGACCTGCTGCCTGCTTGAGAATTCTAATTATCACAGTTAGCAATATTTTTTAACACTAAAAATAAGCGATATAAATTATGGTGGCAAAATTATGTAAAATTATGGATGTACCCTTAAGCTGCTCAAGCAAGCATGTCGACTTGCTGCCTACTTGAGCTGTTTAACTCCATCTTATAAGATAATAAAAATAAGCCATATAAATTACGACGGAAGAATCATGGAAAATTACAAATGTACCCTCAAGCACCTCAAGCAGACATGTCGCTGTCACGACTCGGACCTAGGGCCTACACGTTACATGGCAAATGGGAACCCAAAAAGTCCCCAAACAAGCCTCAAGATACCAAAACTCGCATCATCGGTTCGGAAGCGTACACAAAGTAAACACATAGCTCTACGGGGCAGGAAAGTAGGACTCACTCTACGGGGGACAATTCGAGACTTAGGATCCTTCCATCACAATATATAGTCAAGCCATAAATCACATAACCAACTCACGTGCGGTAGTCAGAGATAGCCAACCCATAACATAGGCTTTAGTCATAACACATAACATAAGTCGCAAGGAAGTTTACTAGGTGTCAACAATGCCTCTATATAAATGGGTCGGGGGCCAAAGCATTTCCCGGGCTCACCTTCAATACTTAAGGAAACGAAAGTATCAAAGGTAGATGAATGGTGGATCGTTCTTGGAAGATAGGACTCACCACTACAAATAAACTTGGAATCCAAGCTAAGCGTCAAGCGGTGGATGATCAAAGTTCTCGCTCCCTACATGGTAAAATCATATAGGCAAGAGTATGCGTTAGTATGTCTGAATGTCTAAGTATGCGGGATGCAATGCATGAACTTACCAAAATCTGCATATCAAAGTAAGATGACAAGGGCACATAATATAGAAAGAATCGAATAGCAACGGATGTCATATAACAAGATGTTATGAAATTTATGATGCATGAAATGCAAATGGTGCTCATATATATATTGGGGATGTGATCTCAACCGACATAAGTAAGACCAAGCTAGCTGCTACTTGGAATCCCGATGAAAACTCCTCATCGGTAAAGAGGTGGTCTACTTGCCAAAGGTAAACCATACTTCACCTTACGGGCAACCCATTTCGTATGAAGCAACCTTCCTTACGGGCAACCCCATTTTGGATAGGATTTTCACATATAACAAATCATATCAAATTATTTCTTCTCCTTATGGGCAACCTCATTTTGGAGGCATCTTTCCTTACGAGCAACCCCATTTCGGAAAGGACCCTATGCTAGACACATAGTTCAAGGGAAGAGAGAGGACCCTCAATCCATCGGTTCTAGGTCGTCATCCCACAAGAATACTTATAATATCAGAAGTTATACATGCTTTCAAAGAGATACAAGTTTTATCAAAATGTTTCAATACACAATTAGGCTTAAAAGCCAAACACCATAATAATTCATACTTAGGCTCAAATGCCAAAACATAGTTCTTAATCATAATATTCATGCATAGGAATAGCCCATTCATATACAAAATGGTGCAAGTACCCAAAATGCTCAAAGAGCCATAACCAATAGACATATATGTGATCACATGCATGTCATAACTAATATCATATCAAAATCATATCATAAAACATAATTGGATTTAACCCATAACATAATTTCTCAAAATAGTCCAATGTCATGAATCCGAATGCTGTGAGGAAGGCATGGATAACTAGGATTAAATCTAAAATCAACAATATAATGTGAAATTGAAGTAAATACAGCATTAAATCCCATATTTAAATCCAACATAAGGTCACCCATGTATAAACAAGTCTTAAAAAGGGCATACATATACGTAATTTCATAAACTAGTGTAAATCATCATTTTAATAATCCAAATTAACTTAAAATCAGTAACTAAATATAACCCATATACTATTTGAATTTAAGGAATCATATTATTCAAAATCCTAATTTAAATTAAGCTAGAAATTCATGAAAATTGCTTGAAATAGTTTGGGTCTCCTTGATTGGAAGGTAATCAAGGATCAAACCCACATACCTTCACTAAAATGAAGAAACCCCAAAGAATTTTGAAGAAGCGTTGAGTTCCTTAGCCCCCAAGTTGAAATTCCCAAGAGTTTGTTTGGGAGTTGTTTTGAGAGAGTTCAAAATTATGAGGGATGAGTTTGAATATTTGAAATAGGTTTTAGGTGTTTAGATGACCATAGAATAGCATAGGAATCCCCAAAAGACAAAAGCATTAATGGGAATTACGTAAATGCCATTAATGAATCGGAGAAAAAATTTACTGAAAGTCATTTGACTGAAGGGCAAACGGCCCATGTGGCACTCCACGGATTCGTGTGGAGTGCCCGTGAAATGACACTTAGAAAATTTTCTGAAAATTTTGATCTTGAACCAACACTTAGAATTTTTCGCATGAGTCCACCAAACAGACACCTTTCATGAGCCCTATGACACCATATTGTCCGTCTCCCAAACCTTAGGAAAATTTCATGAAAAAGTTACGAGACGATGACCCCATACTTAGAATATTCACTCCGGAGACTCCACGGGGAGCCTCACGAGCCGTCTCATGCCACACGACCTGTGTGATTCGGCGTGTGACCTCACTTAGCCCCAATGGTAGGGTTTTCAAGCCTAAGCCACCCCACGGCTCCTCCACACGATTCGTGAAGTGTCACACGACTCGTGTGGGGTGCCAGTGAGGTGTGCAATTAGCTTGCAACACCACCCCCAAGGTCAACATGAAAGATTTGAGGCCAAGTGTGGTCTCACTTAAGGCCACACGGCTCGTGTGACACCACACTGGTCGTGCGGTCTCTCTTGGGACACACTTGGTCCAAATCTTTGCTCGAAACGAGATTTCTCAAGGTCTAACGACATAGTACGATATTCGGGTTATTACAGTCGACCTGCTGCCTGCTTGAGCTGCTTAACTCCCTCTTATAAAATATTATTATGACTTATTTTAGATTTTAAATTTCAAATTTTCTTCTACTACTCTCTAATTTTGTTCCCAGTCAAATATGTTCATGTGAATTTATACAAAGAGAGTATATCGTTTTATCTACTGAGGTTCTTTTGTTTTCCGTACTATAGTATTAATTATGCACAAGATTTTATATTGTAAGGAATAAGGATTCTTTATGCAAAGAATTGGTTTTCTCTATTGATGCCAACCAAGGGTTGTATTAGATCCTTAATTGTTTTCACTAAAATTAAGATGTTTTTTTGACTGTATATTTGAATGATTAAGATCTTGTCTTTAGATTTAAATACTTATTGAAATTGTTTATTTTAAACATCTGAATATAAATAATTTATCAATATGTAAACACCATAAATATTATACTTCAAGTAAAATCTTAGTTAAATATTACACCAAAAAACTATTAGACAATTTTTAAGTCTAAAAAAAATAGTGCTAGTTAAAATATTTAAAGATATAAGAAAATACTTTAAATTTGATAAAAATAAAGCGAAACTACCTAAACTACATTACAAAATTATCTTAACAAAAACAATTGTTGGACGTTATTAGAAAAAAATGCACTCATCATCTTTTTTCAATTTTTGCAAACAATTTTATTAATTCTTGATGACTAATACGATCGAGAAGTAAATATTGTCAAAATAAAAGGAGAAAGAATTTGGATAGCTAATAGTTGGAGAAAGAGAGAGACATGAAATTTTTGCAAAAGAAAAAGTATATGGAAGTTGGAATGAACTTTAATAGCAAATTTGTCTTTAAAAGAGTCTGAATGAGATTAAAATTCCGTAAAAAATTTGATCATTTAAACCCTTTAAGAGATTTTTAAGTAGAAAAATCACACGTAAATGATATGAAGTTTAAACCATTCAAATTCAGACCTCCATTAAGTGCAAAGTCCTGCAAGTCCTTGATGGTATTCGTGCCTAATAATGATGTTGGAGATAAAGTTTAATTCTAGATATTTAGTTTGAAGTCTATTCTTAAGAATGAGTATTCGAGTATCTGAGTATTTGAGTTCTTGATGGAATTCGTGTTTGACGGGTTTCCTATTTTACACATCATTCGAGGACGAATGATCCCAAGGGGGAGATAATATAACATCCCAATTTTTTTTAAGTTAAGACTGAGTCATCCTTGATATGATATAGGATTTTAATTGATAATTTCTAATTGAGTATAGGTGTTAAAGTCAATTTCTTAGTTTGGAAATAGAATCAGAGAAGATCTAAGGTCACAGGAACCCTCTAGTATGAAGTTAAGCTAAAATCTTTCGTAGCGTTTGAGTTCCAATGTAAAATTTTATAAAAGTTAGGTGGACCAATGACTTTTAGGAGTCATTTGGTGTGAAGGATTAATGTACTTAATCCCATGATAAAAATATAGTGGACCTTAAATTGATGTTTGATTGGCAAACCCGGGATAACTTATCCCAGGACAAATAAATAGTACCGACTACTAAAAAAATTGTTAAAGGAGACCTAAAAAAGAGACCTCATGAGGTCTCTTTTACACAAAGAGACCTCAAATAAGACCTCACTGTTAAGTCCCTAAAATGTAGGTGACTTATTTGTAGAGACCTCACGAGGTTTCCAAATAGAGACCGCACGAGGTCCATAATTCTTTTCTGAATTTTTCAAAAAAGAGACCTCATGTGATCGCCACTTTATTATTTATTTTTATTTTATATTTTTCTAAAGGAGACCTCATGAGGTCACAATCTTATAATTTATTTTTATTTTATATTTACAAAAAGAGATTTTATGAGGTCTATATACGTTATTAAATTTATTTAAATTCATATAAAATAGAGATCTCTTGAGGTCTTTTTTTAACAATATACAGACTAAAAAGTGATCTCTTGAGGTCTCTTTTTAACAATATAAAGACAAAAGAGTGACCTTATGAGGTCTATCTTTTACAATATATAGACATAAAAGTGACCTCATGAGGTCACTTTTCTGGAAAATAAAATGCAGCAAAGTGACCTCATGAGGTCTCTTTTTTGGAAAAAAATTGGTAGCTTATTGCTGCTTTTGCAACTTTCCATCTGTCATTTAATTCAATATATATTTTATGCAGCTAAATCAAACTCAAAGAGTTACCAGTAATGCAACAAAATACATTTACTAAATATTCTATTATCATCTCAATGTGAAAATCAACTTAAAAGTAATTCAGAATTGAACCAAAAAAACCTAAAAATCATAAATCACATAATAGGATTTCAAAGTTATCATATATTCACAAACCATATAACAAGTCTCATAAAATAACTATGATGTAAGAAATTTAGACTAGTTCAACTATAAACTTCACTAACGTCGCGGTGTTTGCCACATGATCTTCCTCATCTACCATATACTGGAGGTTGAGTAGGTTGAAACTGAGAAGATTGAAGAGGGCAAATGACATCACTAGGACAAGGGAGAATCCCCCCGAAGCAAGTAATACATCTAATGGGCCTTTAGACCCTCATACTCTATGTCTCTTTGCCTTTCCCTAGCCTGCGAAGCTTCCGCTTGGCTAGATAACTCAACAATCTTCTTTTTCATAGCCAAATTATTCCTTAATTCATCATTAAGAGAATTGCCTAGGCCTTCTAGCTCAGAATGATATTCACGAAAGGCTCATTGTGGCATGCTATAAGCATACCCATATCTACTGGGACCACCAACTGAGTCTAGCCAAATTCTCTCAGCTTGTTTTTGGCTAAGTGGCATGCCTCGAATATCTTCCGGCAGAGTCTGATGAAAGTCCTCTAAAACTTGAAGATATCGATCTTGAATTGAACGGTAATAATATTAGATAAGAATATAAATTTAAAAAATAAAGTAAACTATTATTTTACATGACATGCATATATTTATTATCGAGAGTAAATTACAGAGTCTCACTAAAAGAAAATTTTGGTTTGGTGAGGTAAGGAGCCAGTCACTACTCCATTCACATATATCATTGAGCGTAAAAGCGACACAAAAGCCAATTAGAATCTAATTCTAGAAATCTGTTTGCATACAAGATGTTATCAAAGAATAAAAGGACAAATTTAAACAGAATTGTGGCAATATAAAGGCAAATACTCGGCTATTCCCAAGAAATGGCAGGACAGTAAGAAAAAGCACCAAGGGGTTATCAGACAGACTTCTAGATAATCCGGAGAGAAGTAATTGAATCATGTAATAGGAGAATAGAAGCTTACATAGGTTTGTTGAGCTCGTGGCTCAACTCAAACATCTGGATCTTCATGATTTTTCTTATTCATTGTATGTGTAGCCTTAAATGTCTCAACCTGAGTTACCAGCCTCCCCAACTCCTTTTCCTATAAATGAATTTATTTAAATTCTAGAATAATTGAATATTAATGCTTACAATATAAATGACTTAAGAAAAATGACACATACCAATTTTCTTCTTACTGTTCCTTGACTCTGACCGCTTATGTGCAGAGAGCCACCCTTAATAGATGCTCTAGCCTTCTTACTGATCTCTCTCATCTGCTTGAGCCTTGGATTGCTCTCCCAATGGTTAAGTAGTTTCTCCCAATCCTTGGATAGAATCCATCGAGACTTTTTATTCTTTTTACGAGTTTTCTCAAATAAACCAGAGAGTAAATGTCCTGCTTTCTTATGAAAATTTGCACAAATTTGGGTCTCATGTTCTGGACGCCAAGCACACTTTTTCTGCAATGACAAGATAATTTTTGTTAATAAGTATTGTTGAAGATAAGTATTTAAAGTTAAAGCAATATATTTTAATATACCCCAAACTCCAAAAAAAATTATCTCTTGAGATTGACTGGCATCTTGGCCCAAGTAGGATAAGCATCTCTATAGAGATTTTTTATAATCTCAGAAATGATCCTCACAGCATCATCTGGATTAAAACTGCAATACAAAATTAAAACACTTATGGTTAAAACTAAGACAATTAGGAGATGATTATAAGCTAAAGATACTTCGTAAAAACAGAGTAAATCTCTCACGTATAGCCATCAGGCTCAATGACAAGTCTGTTACGCATATTCCTCACACCAACTTGTGTAGGAACTTGATCGTTTGTAGCTGACTGGCCTGTGGCAGGAGTGTTGGGCTCAGAACTATTGCCTCGAAGGCGAAGACTTGACATACCAAGTTGCGAAGTAGATGCTGATGAAGGATTTGAGTCTGTAGAGGTGTGAGTAACCGCGCGAGAGACACTAGATGACGTCGCTGAGCCTCTGGAGGTAAATGAGTGTACCCATGTGGGGAAGCATACCCCGACATAGGCATCATCATAGGTGCTTGAGGGGGCAGCTAAGTATATTCTAATGGTGGACGCATATTGGGTGACAGAAGATGAATCTATAGAGGCACTTGACTATTAGACTCAACCTGCCTAGAATAGTGATGTATCGAGGTATCTCGTGGTGGGAGAGATGATGTGGTATCTGATCTGATCTGATATGTATCCCTGTCGGTCCTCTTGGGGCATCATCAAAAGAAGAGGGGGCGACTCTCTTTCAGCAAAATAACAGACAACAAAGAGGCAAAGCTCATAATTGACAAATGGAGAAAAACTTAGATATCAAACTGTCACTCACTTTTCTATTTTCATAGGGAAAGTAAATCTGTAAAAAAATGAAAACCAAGGAGCACAGGGGAAAATCAATGGTATGCATAGCAATATTTTCTTTTTATGAAGCAAATAGTTCATTGATTCAATGAGGAAATCCCACATACAAGACATAAACCAGAGTAGAGAATTTTACAGAAACATTATTCTCCACTAAAAGCGTATTTGTAAAGATTGATTGGAACAAATCATCTGCTTCAAAGTGTAAATGAAACGTAAAATTTCATTATTTCTACAAGGTTATTTTCACTACTCAAAAGCACTTCAGTTCCACTTCTCCAAATGAGCACCAAAGGAGTTTTGTCTGTCTCTTCTTTACAAACTACCACCCAAACTTCACATCTTTGACAATCCATGAAATAACCCTAGCCTCTAAATATTCTCAAAATTAGACTCTCATTTTACTCCAAGGCTTAAGGAATTCTCTTATTTGTAGTACACAAACTCTATTATTGTTCCTATCAGGTAGCTTAATCAAAATTATGGCAGGTACCTTAACAATAACTTGATATTCGTCAATCAACCGAACTTGTCTAATTTGAATTCTTGCTATTTTCTTCACTCAAGTACAACTTAACATAACCTCATTTTCATGGATTACATGGACGGAGACGCTATGTATGATAACATTGGTATTCATAGAAGCAAATATGAATCTCAAATCTCAGAGTACGCACTGTAGTTTAAGCCTAGAAATTTCTTGTGAGTTAGCTAGCCAAACCTAGTTGACCCATCAGTAAGAATTGATAGAACATGTCTTATAGCTTTTGTCCTTCATTGTTATTAATGATTATCACAACTCTTTAGACATCAAACATATTAACAAGAACTATCAAACAACATATAACTAGACATCTATAAATAGCCCCCTGTATTTTGATTCCTAGATTTTCACTAGTTAATGAATTTGGCGTACTTGTATCGCTAAACTGAAAAATGAGACATGGATAACTTATCTCTTCTTGGGTATACCACCTTATCCCGAAATAAAATGGATAAATGACAAAGGTACCTTTTTTATATCTTATTTTAAATATTTATATGTAGTTACATTATTTTTAATACAGTAATAATAACATCATAATCTACACTCCTTAGTTTTATGATATTCATTATATTTTTCTATAAAAAAATTACACTATATAATATAATTTTCATTTAATTATTCTTTTTTATATATATATTTTGATTTTTCATAAATCTTTTTTACTTTAACAAATTTAAAAAGAGAAGTTGTATTTTTAAATTAAATAAGAAGAAAGTTTTATTTTAAATGCATACTATGCGCACACATAAAAATATTTAAGCTATATAAGATGAAAGGTTTATATTAAAAATGAATATTGAATAACTAAAGCAAGAAACGAAAATGTATAAAAAAAAACTAATAAAGTGAAGGGTATTATTGTAAACAAATAACATATTCTTAAAATTTATGCAACAACCCAAACACCTAATAAGCAATAATCTTAGCATAACTTATCCCATCATTGCTAATGCTAACATAACTTATCCCATCATAACTTGTATTCAAACCAAACAACACATTAGGTTTATATATACATGCTAGGATCAATTCCTAAGTATTTAAAGTATATTATATGTGATTTAGAGTTATAAGGGATCTTTTACATCAAGCCAAACTCAATGAATTTCTACCGACTAAGTTTTCGTATGAGTTGATAGAAGGGTCAACTTCATATGACCATATCTCCTAAAGAATAACAAGTTAGGTGACCCATAATATATCAAATTGAAACTATTTGAATCAGCTTTCAAACACATCCAATTTCCTTAATTGGAGTTTGGAGTAAAAAGTTATGACCATTTAGTGAAGACGTGTAGAGCTGTCCGAAGGTCCGTGACAGCTTCGCGTCCGGGACTTAACGTGAACCTTTTCTGGATAAGCTAATTAACGTCCTTTTATTTTATTTTGAGTGTACTTTTATCCTAAACTTTTGGGGTTTATTTAAGGTTCCAAAACATGTAAAAAGTCAGTTTCCATATGTAAAACCCTCTTTTTTACTCCTAAACATAAACACTCAAGAATCATCAAGAAAATCATCAAGTTCAAGATTCATCCTCAACATAAGTTATTATTCATATATTTCAATCTACTCAACCTAAATTTTTTCATCTATTCATGAATCTCTAATAGAACCTTAAATCATAACCTAGGGTTTCAAGAAAATGAATTCAAGAATTCCAAGAAAGGATTTCTTGATTCTTTTTCTTTAAGAATTAAGGTTATTCATCAAGAACTCTAAAGATTCTAAGTCAAGAATTCAAGAATCAAAGAGAAGCCCTTCAAACAATGTCTTTCCAAGTTCTTCAACTCTAAAAGTTTCACTCTAAAAGAACTACCAAGATCGAGGATTTTCTCCAAGAAAGCTAGTATTCATCAAATTTTGATTGTAATACCAACTTTCCAGTATGTAAGGCTAAACTAAAACATGAGAATGTTATTCCATGTGCCCCCATTGATGATTATAGAGGAGTTAAGAGTCTAATAAGTCTACATACATGTTTCTTGAGTATTTTCTTGCAAATTATATATATATATATATATATATATATATTACATGTATTTTCATGCGTTGATAATCATCATAACCTTGTTTTACTGATTTAATGTTTTTATGAGTTATTTTCACAAGCCCTATATGTTATTTTATAAAAGATGCATGAACGAATCTAGGAATGGAGTCTAGAGCCTTGACTTGAGTATGTTGAATGTGATTTTAATGTGACTATGAGGTTGAGTTAATTGAGCTTGATGATCCCATGGGTATTCATAATTGAGTTCTAGAGTTTTGTCTAATTGACATCTTCTTAATGATGATCTGAGTCGTTGAGTTCTTAAATGAGAATTGAGTTAATGAGATAATTGAGATGATAAGCCGAAAGGCCAATTGAGTTAAGTTAATGAGTTGATGAGAGTCTCTATAAGACTAATTGAGATGATGAGAGTCTCCACGAGGCTAATTGAGATTATTGATTGGGATGAGGAGTTTTATGATCATTGAGTCTTGAGAGGAGTATCGAGCACCAAAATGAGTGAGAGTAAATCCAACTGGTACTCATTAACTGTCACGACCCGACCCCGGGACCGTGACTAGTGCCGATTAGGCACTCAGACAAACACTAACCCGAAAACCCAACTA
>JAPFFP010112028.1:0-18534 GCA_026153255.1 Solanum medicagineum | reverse complement strand
ATTCATAATGGCCATAACGGGTTCGAAATGCTGTCTTCGGGTTCATGCATGTCATGTTGCTAATATACTATCTCTTGCTATGATTATGCATTTTGATTATGTTTCCTACCTCTTGTTTCATTGCATCTTACATAGTACATTCAAATGTACTAACGCATACTTTATGCCTACATGATATCACCATGTAGGAACCAGAGCTCCTACTGATCCTCTTCCATATGGCTAGACGGATTGTTCAAGTTAGCTTTTAGTGAGTCCTCATGTTCGGGGACAATATCTATATTTTCTCATGCTTATGTTTAGAGTATATCTTGTATATTTGGATTATCTATTGTCACTATAATGAAGGTGAGACACTTGCTTGTAGTGGCCCTCGCTAAGTTCTATGTTTAGAGGTGTCGTTGGACAAATATGTAATGATACTATAAGCTTGACTCTTTTCACGACCAAAGCCTAGGGCCTAGACATGACATGGCGCATGGAAACCCGAAGGGACCCTAAGCAAGCCTCTTAGCACATCATGACACATCCTTGGTCGCAGAAGCAATAAAATAACAACAAGAGACAGTAAATAGGGATAACCAGGGGTAAAGGACATCTTTCATATCATGAACATCAAGAGTCAAGAATGAGTCAAAGCTCATACCATTATACATAACATGTAAAATAACACCTCTAACAATAGAACTTAGCGGGGGCCAAGACAAGCAACCGGGCTTACCCTTATAGTCAAAGTATACAATAAAGAGAGTCGTAATACATAACATAAGAATATAGACATTCTTCCAGGAATGGAGGACACACCAACTAGCTTGAGAGAATTCATACTACCCACCTGGAGGAGGATGATGACCAAATGGAGCTCCGGTTCCTACATGGTAATATTATATAGGCATCGAGTATGCATTAGTGCATTTGGATATACTAAATATGTAGGATGAGATGCAACAAGAGATTAACGTCATAGGCAAAATGCATAATCATAAGCAATGAATAGCATGCTAACAATAGGACATACATGAATGATACTGGAAGTAAAACATGCTTATGTAGAACATACTACATGCATAGAAAGAGACCATTATTTGGCTAATGGGTTTGTTACCTCCCATCCGAGGTGCTTAAGGTATCAACCCCTCAACTTGGTTATCGAATGTACCACGCCCATCTACCAACCCCTCAATTTGGTTAATGAGATACCAACCCCTCAATTTAGTTAATGAGGTACCAACCCTTCACTTTGGTTAATGAGGTACCAACCCCTCAATTTGGTTAACTTTTATCACTATAGATACTTTCCATGAAAGCAACACATAAATACCATACATCATAGTCATAAAGTCATTCAACTCATATACCAGGCTTTAGACCTTCAATAAGTCAAGAAACCTTAATTGGACATTTTATCAAATCCTCGGCTGGTGTGTGGTCATAGTGTAAAACCATGCAATTCAAGAGTGAAATCATGCAAGAAAAATGAACGTAAAACCACCCACCAACACCTGATCATACCCTCATGCAATATATATTGAAACCCTTTATCAAATCTTAGAATAGATCATAGATTCATAGGTAACATGCTTAAACAATCACACTTTAATGAAATTCCAACTTAGTTCATAGTCAAATTCACAGTAAGTAATACCCATAATAAATCAACGTAGAAATATGAAATTCATGTAAAAAGGAAGCTTAGGCTTCATGGTGAAAGAAATCCATGAATGAAACCCACATACCTTAGACTTTGAGTTTCTTGGAATAGAGTTGGGAAAGAATAGAAGCTTGTAAGTGGTTCTTGGAATCCAAAACCTGTTGTTGAGTTCCCTTGAATTTGTATTGGGGTTTGATGGAGGCTTTTGAGAGAACTTGACAGTGTATTTGAGATGAGGGTAATGATTTTTATCCTTTTGAATAGGGTTTAGGTTTTTTGGGGAGGTTATGATAGCATTGGAAGTCAAAAAAGGTCATTAAAGTAATTAAAATTTACAAAAACGACATTAGTGAACAGATGAAAAATTGGCAAAGCAATGCCTCACTAGAGGCTTGACTAGTCGTGTGGCACTCCACTGTTCATGTGGAGTGCCCAAAGAGGGACATACAAAAAATATGGCAATTGGGAATGCTTAGGAAAAAAATCATGTCATAGTCACTTTGACGGACCACTTCAGGGGTCGTGTGGTACTTCACGGTTCGTGTAGTAGTCCGTTACACAACATTTGGACAAGGAAATATGGCCAGAAGGAAATACGCCCAGGTGCCAAGAGCCATCAACCCTCACATGGCCAGTCAAGGGTGCCCGTGGCACCTCACTTACCAAAATTTTTCCTCATGCCAACCATGCCTCAGTTGCACACCCCCACGACCCTCCACACAGTCAGTGGCAAGCCACACGGCCTGTGCCACTGCCGTGTCACATTCCTTAGGCTAAAAATGTCCTTTTGTAATCCCAAGCCATCCAAACGGCCCGACCAACACATCACTGGTTGTCAAGATGTCCGTGTGACATCACTGCACGGGAGGGTCTCACGAAATCGATCATAACTCCTTCATCCGACCTTAGAATGAGGTGAAACCAAGTGATTTGCAATGCTAACACAAAGGATTTCATTTGAAATGCACTAAGTTGCAAGTGTGCTAAAAATTATCCTCATTTAAAGTTGACCCTTGCATGAACCAATACCCGAAACTCAACTCAGAGGTAAGTCTTGAACTTGTCCAAGTACTAGGGGTCTCGCATGACCCTAATGCACTCTCCACCTAAACAAATGAGGCTTGAAATATAGGTACATAAGAGCATGGAGGTACAAGGTGGCACAACTCTCCCATTAACTCTCTTGATGTTTTATGAAATGAAGGTTCTCCCTTAGTCCCTATGCCCTTATTTCCACTCTTTTGTTGTTTTTTAATTGCTTCTATGATGAAGGATGTATAATGATATGTTAAGAGGTTTTCTTAGGGTTCCTTTGGGTTCCCCACGTGCCGTGTCACATCTAGGCCTTAGTTTGGGTCCAGAAAAACTTAGTATCAGAGCACTAAGTTGTTAATGGTCCTCGGCATCCAACACACCATGTCGAATAGAGTCTTATTCATGGTTATGAAACGCACCATAACTATAAGTAAAAGGATATAAGGCGTTTTCGAAAATGTTTCACTTCTTTGTGGTATATATTGTGTCTTAGCTATAAGGTAAGGCTTATTCCCCCTAATGAATGTTATTTGCTCTTTTAGTTGTTGATCATGCTACTAAGAAGAGGAAGACCAAGGAGGAGTCATTCACCTATGGGACAACCATCTTACTCCACTCCTCAAGATCCTCAATGTGGAGGGACTACCGAAGTTGAACTCCGGAATACTATCATGATGTTGGCCCATGCTATGGCCAACCAAATCAACCAAGGGGCCTAAGCCCTTCACGCTCTTACTCTGGCATCTCACGTGAGGGACTTTATAAGGATGAACCCTCTGGAGTTCTATGGGTATAAAGTGGATAAGGATTACCAAGTGTTTCTTGATGAGGTGTACAAGGCGTTGACTATCATGGGGGTGACTTCAGAGGAAAAGGCAGAGTTGACGGCCTACCAACTCAAAAAGGTGGATCAAAATTTATTTGTGCAATGTAAAATAGAGAGGCAAAATCATGATGCTATTCCTTGGGAGGAGTTTATGGTGACATTTCTCAACTGGTTCTTCCCTCTTGAGCTACGGGAGGCCAAAATGATGGAATTCGTGAATTTGAAGCAAGGGTCCATGAGTGTGAGGGAGTATGCCCTCAAGTTCAACCAACTCTCCAAGTATGCTCCATACTAGGTTGCCGACCCGAGGTCTAGGATGAACAAGCTCATGATGGATGTATCCGATTTGATGAGTGAAGAATATTGTATCGCCATGTTGATTAATGATATGGATTTGTCCCGCCACATGACTTATCCTGAACAACTTGAGGGGGAGAATCTTAGGGAGAAGAGAAATGGAGAGTCCAAGAGGGCTCGGTTTGAGGATGATCGATTCCAATAAGGTATTAAGTTTCAAGGCCAAGGGTCTTCTAGTGCTCTAAACAAACGGCTTGCTATGGATGGAATGGATAAACCAAGGTTCCAAGGTGGCTATGGTGGGATGAGTTTTCCAAAATGTCAAAATCATCATCATGGCAAATGCTTAAAGAATTCAAGTACATTTTATAGGTGTGAGAGAGTAGGCCACAAGCTTATTGATTGCCCTTACATCCTAAACATGGGCAAGGAGGGTCGTCTTCAAGGTCAAGGTGGTCATGCGAATCAAGAAGCCCAAGGTGCCCAAGGAAGTGCTCCACGACATAATCGGTTTTATGCTCTTCAAAGGAGGCAAGAGGTAGATGAGGCACCCGATGTTGCTACCAGTATGTTGAAGTTTCCTTTGACCATGATGTGTATGCATGGGAAGGTTCGGGTGTCCCTATTCCCTTCATATTCCTTTTGTTACCAGTGGGCTTCATTTGTGTTTTGAATTATTATGAGGACTTTTTGGTGTCTATCTCATTAGTGAGTCTATTGTTGCTAGAAAAGGTCTATGGAAATTGTTCCATGGTCATGTTGCATTTAAGTCTTGACATATGATTTTATTGGATTAGATATGGTGGATTTTAATGTCATTCTTGGGATGGATTGGCTACATGCATATTGTGTCTCCATTGGTTGTAGAACTCGTAGGGTCAAATTCCAATTCCCTATCAAACCCATCCTTGAGTTGTAGTGAAGGAGTAAGTTCATTTCTTTTCTTAAGGTACAATTGATCTCCAAGGGTTGTATTTATCATCTTGTAAGAGTTGGGGGTGTTGAACCTAAGTTATTTCTATTGAGTCGATTCCGATGGCCAATGAGTCCTTGATGCCCGTTCTGATAATTTGAATTTAGGGTACCGTCCTTTGGTGTGGCTAGTGCGCCAGTTATGTCTATAGGTGTCATGAATAGGGTCTTTAATCCCTACCTTGTTACGTTTGTGGTGGTCCTTGGTGATAATCTGTTAGTTGTTTCCGGAAGTGAAGAAGGGTTTGTGAATCATTTGAGGGTGATGTGAATTTTGAAGGAAGTGAAATTGGGTGAAGTGAGAAGGGTAGTGTAGTGGCTTTGATGGTTCCGAATCTTCTTTGGTTAAGAGGTCTAGATAAGCAAGGAATTGATCTCCATCATGATAGAGTTGGAGGTCTTGGTGAGGGATGGTAGAGTGGAGGTTTTCTCCCAAGGGGGAGATGGTGTTATTGAATACTAAGGTAGGCTATGTGTGCTAATGTCGAAGATTTGGTTTAGTTGGAAGTCCCACACATGAAGGGTGTGGTACGTTTTGGCAAGTAGGAGAATTGAGTTTATGGTATATGGGCCCTTATAGAGTATAAGGGGGTGATTGGTAAGGTTGCATGGAAATGGGGTTGCCTAAGAATATGCATGTGGTTCGTCCGGTTCTTCATGTTTCTAGGTTGAAGGGATGTGTCAGTGACTCTAGTGCCGCAGAACTCTTTGAGGTTTTGGGTATTGAAGAGGGTAAGTTGGCTTAGGAGAAGGTCTTGGTGGGTGGAAAAGTTGATTAATAAGGATGTAGTGTTCATCAAGACCCTTTGGAAGAATCATCAAGTCGATAGTGTCTCTTGGGGAGCTGGAATAGGGATGGAGAAGCAATATCCATATCTTTTTCATTCTATTCAAGATTATGATAACACGTCGATCCGTTTTATGGTCCCAAGTCTTATGTTTCAGCCCCTAAGTCATTTGCATGCATTCATGTTTATGTTGACAAGTTCATGATGATTTTAACGCTTATGTTAAGATTTTGAAAATAGTGTCAAGTACATTGTTGCATTCTTGTTGGGGTTGATTTCTTTATGATTACCCTTCTCATGTATGTTTCTTTTACATTCTTCGACGAATATTCACAAGGGGGATATATTGAAATGATCCAAAAAAAAGTGCCCGAAAATGTGACTTGGAAGTGCCCGGAATCATAATTTCGATATATCTCAAAATTTATGCGTGATATCAAAAAAACAACTTCATATTCTTGTTCGGGGGGGAAAATAGAGTGGGGAATGTGTCTTACCCCGATTTTATAGCAAACGAATCACAATTTTAAATGCACTTTCCAGAAAGGGTTCGTGCCCCTGGCGCAACACGCCTTAGGCACACCCCTGTGTTATTTTTGCACAGTTTTGTTGAAGCAGTCCAAGGCTCTTGGTTCCTGGGCCTAAGCCTCCCCATACGTAAAAATACCTATACTTAAGTCATTTTTTGACGTTATATCATTCAAGACATTTCCAAAAACCCTCTTAAACACTTAGAAAAATATTTTACTAAAAATTCAAGTGCCAAAACTCACCCGGATATTAAGGATTTCACTCAAGCTTCAAGTCTCCATTGCCAACCTTCATCAAGAATTCTCCAAAGTCAAGGTATGTGTTCTTTAACCATTAGGTCCTTCTACCCATGGTGGCCCAGCTTCTTTTTTACACAAATTTCATATTTCTAAGTTGATTTTTACTTATGGGTCTTCTATTATAAATTTGACCTTAAACTATGTTAGGATTTTGTAAAAGTGTGACTGTTTTAGCATCTTTTGAGCTATGAATCTTTAATCTATCTTGAGATTTGATGAAAAGTTTTGATGTATATTGTATGATGGTATTACCAAGTATTTGTTGGATTATTTACTTCGAGATTTGTTGCATGATTTCACTCTTTAAATGTATCGTTTTACACTAGTATTGCACACCCACCAATTTTTTAATGAAATACCCGATTTAGGGTTCTTGAGTTATTGGTGATCTATTGTACGACTTATAAGTCAAGTGTCCTCATAATGATGAAAGGAACATATATATGTGTTTTTAAATTATGTAAAGCACCTATGGTATTGCAATGGTTTATGTAAGTCTCGGTTACTGATGAGTTGTTGAGTCCTTATGCTAAGGTTTATGATCTTGTGAATCCTAGTAGATGGGGTTGTGAACTATGTGGTATGCCTTACCCTCTAGTACAAGGCTAATTTCTACATGTAGGGGTTATGAACTGTGTTGTACACCTTACCCTCGTGTATGATTTGATATTATGCAATGTCTTATACTCATATGAAGTGGTTATGTACTATGTGGTACGCCTCACCTTCATATGCGTATCAATTTTGTTGTATTATTGCATGTATTACTCATTACCAACTAGAAGGGGTGATGACCTATACTATATCCCTCACCCGCTAGTACAAGGTATTTGGATGATCTAAGCATGTCATCTTATTGTGTTAAGTAAGTTATGTAAGTATGATTATTTTTCAAGCACATTTCACATTAAGCATTGTTCATGCATGCCATGTTGCTAATATAATATCTCTTGCTATGATTATGCATTTTGATTATGTTGTCTACCTTTTGTTGCCTTGCATCCTACATATTTTAGTACATTCAAACGTACTAACGCATACTCTATGCCTATATTATATCACCATGTGAGAATTGGAGCTCTCTATTGATCCTCCTCCATGTGGCTAGACGGATTGTTCAAGTTAGCTTTTGGTGAGTTCTCATGTCTGGGGACAATATCTATCTTCTCTCATGCTTTTATTTAGACTATATCTTGTATATTTGGATTACCTATTGTCATTATTATGAGGGTGATCCGATTGCTTGTCTTGGCCACCGCTATGTTCTATGTTTAGAGGTGTTATTGGACAAATATGTAATGATGTTATAAGCTTGAATATCTCTTTAATCCTCTTGATGTTTTATAAAGTGAAGGTTTTCCCTTAGTCCTTATGCCCTTATTTCCACTCTTTTATTGTTATTTAATTGCTTTCGCAACCAAGAATGTGTAATGATATGTTAAGAGGCTTGCCTGGGATTCCTTCGGGTACCCCACGCACTGTGTCACATCTAGGCCCTAGTTTGGGTCATGATAGTTTTACTTCAAGTATCATTCATACATGCCATATTTCTATATTTTCATTCATTGCCTAGTTATGCATTTTGATTATGTTACTTATCTCTTTTTGCATTGCATCCTATATACATAGTACATTCAAATGTACTAATGCATATTTTATGCCTACATGATGTTACCATATATGAACTGGAGCTCCATTGATCATCTTCCTCCTCCACGTGGCTAGTACATCTTTCAAAGCAAGTTGGTGAATCCTCAACTCCAAGGACATGTTTCTTTGAATTTATGCTATGCATTAACTCTTATTATCTTGAAAACTTATAATTATGGGGGTGATCCTGGAGATTGTCTTTGCCCCCGCTCCAATCTATGTATCAGAGGTGTTGTTGGAACATTATGATGTATTAATGTTATACATTGACTTTCTATGTTTCTATGGTATCAACTATGTCCCTTAGCCCTATTTTCCCCCTTTTTCTATCTCTTGATGTTATACAATTGCTTCCGCGACCAAGGATATGTAATGACATACTAAGAGGCTTGTTTGGGATCCCTTCGGGTTCCCCATTTGTCGTGTCACGTCTAGGCCCTAGGTCCGGGACATGACACCAATGTTAAAGTTATCCTCATGTTCCTAATAGGTAGCCTTATGATAAATTAATATGGTTCCTTTATGTTATGTCCAAAGATGATTTAAAGTTTCTACCATTCATTGTTTCACAAGTTCTAATGGTATTTCTCCTAAAGATACATTATGATGTCTACAAGTGTGTAAGATTTTCTCCATTATGATAATCAATGTTTCTTGCATAATAAAATAGTCTTTTATGTGAAGTGATGTATTGTTCACCCAAGAATATTAATACCTTAATTATGTATGATATCGTGTATTTCTCATTAATATGAGTTTATGTGACCTAGCATGCATTGAAGTAAGGTAAATTCTTTATTTCTCATGTGCATTATTCCATGTTTTATGGTGAGAGTAAAATGTATAAATGATCACCCATATGTGTATACCAAGTCTATATATTATCTTCGATTATGTTCATCTATGCATCCTACAATATTCTT
Source organism: Solanum medicagineum (assembly GCA_026153255.1). NCBI lineage: Eukaryota > Viridiplantae > Streptophyta > Magnoliopsida > Solanales > Solanaceae > Solanum > Solanum medicagineum. The sequence continues at coordinate 9,562 of JAPFFP010112028.1, read as the reverse complement.
TCTAAAGTTGTCCTTTATGTTAGCTTGATTATGGCTTACTATTACCTATTGTAAATGTATCATTTTATCACAAGACTTAGTATGAATCATTTCGTTATTTATTTCGATATCATGCATTGCATACCTACATATCAGTACATTTCAAGTACTAATGCATACTTCTATGCCTGCATAATTTAACCATGCAAGGACCAACACTCATCGATATCCTCCACATGGTTAGCTTTGGATCATTGAAAGAAGAGAGTTGGTGAGTCCTCTAGTTCAGGGACAATATCCGGTATCTATCTTACTTATGTTGAGACCTTATTCCACTTTACTTCATAGTTTAAGAGTGAGCCTTGAACATGTATTGGTCCCCATCTTATTCATGCTTAGAGGTGTTGGATACTGCACTATGTACCTATAATTTGATGTTGAGATTTTATGGAGATTTATCCCTTAGACCCTATCTCTTAAGTAATGCTATTTGATGCAATTGATTATAGTGGGAAGTGATGAAACTGCTAAGTCTCTATTCCTCAATAACTCGAATCCTACTTACCCTCCCCTTAGTACTTGCTTGTTATGTGATTCATGTCTCCCTTTCCCCTACGCCCATCGTGTGCGTCATTAAGCTTCCTATTCCCCAAGAATTAATTGTTGAATGTTTGTTTTATATTTTGCAATCAAAGATGTGCAAACGATATGCTAAGAGGTTTGTTTGGGTTGCCTTCGGACTTCGCATTCATTGCTTTACATCTAAGCCCTAGGCTTGGGTTGTGACAGTTCATGAATTGGATGATATTGGCATTAGATTTCTTAGAGACTTCTTTCCTTAACCTTTAAACTCAAATCCGGCTTGATCTTTCTTGGCTTTAACTTTACTGGGGGCAAGATGGATCAATTGGCAACTTGTGTGAAATAATATCCATGCGTAGCCCAGTATATCATCATAAGGCGATGCAAACACATCCATATATTGTCTAAATAGGTTGACAAGTTCTTTCCTTTGAGTCAGATTCAAATGGACACTGATTCTTATTTCCCATTCTATTTTTGAATCTCCCAAATTTTTGTCCTAGTTTTATCAAAATTTCTTTGTTATCAAAATGTTCAAATTCTTTAATCAACTCTTCATGTTGCACATCTTCTTCATATTCTATAGAAATTTGTTCGCTACTTGAGGTTTTTTCACTCGTTTCATAACATGTCACGTTCTTGGTATGAATAGTTTTATTAGTTTGCTTGCTAAAAGTGAAAAGAAAAATAAAATAAGCTTAATAACACTATGGACGAAATATGAAATATAAAGCAAAAAGTAGTTTAAAATTTAAAGCAAAACATAGTTTAGATTTGACATTTGAGTTTTTAAAAGATGGAGGCAAAATACATAAAATTCTTAAGTATGATCCAAGTCTCAATTTTTTATCATGTTTTTTTTTATGCTAATACAATCATCTATCAAGATTCCCAAAGAGTCGAGGATGGGCTACAAGTCCAATTGTACAAAGAATCTATAATCTTAACATCCCATCTGGTAGGGATCTTTGTGCTATCTTCCAAAATCGTGTTGCATTCTGCTTCTTCAATGAATAGGTTTTTTTTGGAGTCCTTCGATGAGGCAGTCTTCAATAGCCTCTTTTGATCTTTTTACCAAAGATTCCTTGGAAAATGAATGATTCAAAGGTGAGATTAGTTGTGGATGATTAAGCTTTTGATATTGTGAAGTCTTGGTGAACCGCAGTTCGTATTCAATGCAAATCAACCTTTCAGGGAATAAATTTAAAGAAGAAAGCAAAAATCTTCATAAGATAGAAAAAATATTAGTATAAAACGAGTAATCATTGCTCCAATATATCAAGTAATAAGGCAGATAATGAAACATGTATAGCAAAAAAAAAAACACAGTGAATGGGAAAATCAATAGAACAAATGTGTCCTAATATGCACGGGACCTCTTAATGCCAGAGGTAGACCTAAATGCCAAATATACGAGATTATGATATATTGATCAAAGTCATTGAGACAAATCAAGTTTGGAAGATAAAAGACTAAGTTTTTCGTTAAATACTAAGAGAAGAGTACAATGAAAAGGCAATACTAAGATTTAAATGGAAACATGACATAATATAAAGACAATACTAAGATTAAAATACAAAAACATGACATAACATAAAGACAATACTAAGATTACAATGAAAATGTAACATAACATAAGGATAATACTAAGAGTATAATGAAAATATGACATAACATAAGGACAATACGAAAACTGAAATCCTCTTTAACTTAAATGGGGCACCTTTGACTATCCTGATTTCAGGAACTTGCGGCACGAGTTCATCTTATAATACAAATCAATAGAAATGAAAAATAAAAAAATTTCAAACTCATTATGCCAAAATTAGACTTGGATTCGTTTATTATTATCACATAGCACAAAATATGCTTTGTTGGTCGTTGGGTCATGAAACCCACCGAGATGTAGGTGGACATCCTAAATGTGGAGTTGATGTCGAACATCAACCCACCTAAGGTATATGCATGCGTGACTTAAATTAATAGGGATGACATATCTCTATCTTATATTTTTATAAGATTTGGCTTACTAGACAAAAGATTCTCGAGCGGACAACTCGAGTGAGAATGCTATGCGGTCACAACGAGAAGGATCCCAAAACCCCGCGCGTATGCCAACTCTCCTAAATTTTGAAATTCTTAAAAGAATTTGTATGTACACAAAGAACACCTCACGTGTACATGCGAAAATGTCAATTTTCCAGATTTGGAGGAAGTTTGAGCGACATGACATTTTATAATAAGCAATAACACATAAATAATTTAAACAACAAATAAGCAATTTACATCACATAAATATGACAAATATAGCATCAAAAAATTAGGGTAAAATCAATAATTATGAATAAAACAAGTAAATATAACTATAATTATTAACCTAAGTCTGATATGGTTTAGAACCTAAAAAGCCCCAGCGGGGTCTCCCGGTTGTTATACCTCATTTTGATCGAGGTCAAACTGTTTACAACATGTTAGTGATTCCCGAATTATTATAACTTAAGGAATCACCACTTAATGTTTGTTAACGTTAATTAGGATACCTATATTTACTAAAGCGATGCTAAAATTAACTTTAATTATGGTCTTCTTAACCTATGTGATTCTATTTACGGGTCCTAGTTATCCCAAAAGGAAGGGATTAAGCATCTTTTAGAATTAGTTAAAAATAGTTAGCCGACCAAAGTTAGGTTAAATATAGAATGATTAAAGAAATGTAGAAGAAAAGGTTTATATCTATTTGGAAAAATACTTATTATGACTAAATTTAAGTTAGTCTTGAATAGTGATTGAGAGAATGACATTTTTAGAAAAATATAAATTTAAACTTAATTTAATTTGAGGAAAAGTCTATTTAATCAATTTTCTAAGTTCAATTATGTAGTCGTGAAAAGTTAGTTTAAAAGTAAAAGACAATTTAATATATATTTTTTAAATCTATAGAAAGTGGTTAAGTATGAATTTTTTTTTTATTTTTAAGGAAAATACTTGGAAGACTTAATGTAAGACCCCACATATGGGGGTAGGAGAGATGAAAGAGATAAGCTTGAAAAAATTGTACTGTTGATATTTACGAAGAGGTTTACAACTCGTAAGTCATAGTATGGTCCGTAAAGTAGGTCTAGTAGAATCTGGTAGACATGGTGAAATTTGAATCTTTTTGAAATTCGAATTATGACTTATCATATGACTCATATCTACGAGTCATAGATCCTGCAATAGTATTTTTTGGTGAAAAAATCTAGTAACTTAAATTTTAGGACCCTTAGTTTATGAAAGGTCATCTATGGCTCGTAGTGTGCTCTACGGCCCATAGACGGGGTCTGGTAGATTCGTCCAGCCAAGATTTTTAAATAGGGGTAAATTTAACCTTTTCTCTTCCTTCTAAGTCCAAACTACGTCATTTTGACCCATCTATGTCCCGTATCAGTTTTCATAACCCTAATACATCTCATTCTTCTTCATTCCAAAAACACCAAGTCTCTAAACCCTCTCAAACACTCCCAAGTTCCTATAAGGCTTCAAGCAGAAGGTGCCAGCTAGGGCTCCGAATTCCTCATCATCTCCAAATGTTTTTCTATCTACTATCATCAAGGTATATGGGTTTGATTGTTGGAACCTTCCTTCCTACAAGTCCAACCAATCTTTCCTCAAACTACTGCATGAATTTATGGATAATTTTATGGGTATTCATAAACTCTTGCCTATAATAATATGCATTGTACACATGTCTTCTATATGGGCTCTTCAAGAAATGATGATTTATGCTAAAATATTGGTGGGGTTATACTCAAACAAGGGTTTTACTATTATAATGGTGAGTTAATTTGGAAAACCTTAAATGAGTTGATTTTACTCCTATCTTGTCTCGTACTATTGGATTGCATGGTTTTAAGTGCATGTTCATGTACCTACCACATTTGTCTAAGGTTACATAATGAGAATCCTATGTGAATGAATGATTATTGCATGGATTTCAAGACAAGCATGTTATGATAAATTATGGACTTCTAAGCATGCATTAAACTCATGAATTTTATGATTTGCAAGTAAGATTTTGACCTTTATTTTATATATTCTCCACCCTCTTATGAGTAAATAATGTCTACATGGAGGGATCAAGAATGACACTACTTCCTCATGTACCAACTCTCACTAGAAGGGGTCAGGCATAATATTGTAACGACCCAAGCCTAGGTCCTAGACATGACACATCGAGTGGAACCCGAAGGGACCAAAACAAACCTCTTACTATATCAATCACACATCCTTGATTGCAGATGCAAAGTAAACAACAACAAGAGATATAATAAAAAGGGAAGCAGGACTAATGGAAGTCTTAGATAATCATTAAAGCGTAAAAGTGTCAAGCTCAAGCATAAGTACGTCATAATATCCAACAACACCTCTAACATGGAATGGCGCGGGGGCCAAGACACTTTTCGGGCCCACCCTCATAGTAATAAATGTTCAACATAAAGAAGTATCAAAATAACAAGAGTCATAAAGATAGTGTCCTAAGACTTGAGGACTCACCAAAACTTGCTTTAAAGAATCGTACTAGCCACGTGGAGGATGATCAAATAGTGCTCTGGTCCCTACATGGTAATATCATGTAGGCATATTGTATGCATTAGTACGTTTGAATGTACTAAGTATGTAGGATTCAATACAATAAGACATAAGCCAATATAGTCAAAATGCATAATAATAAGCAATAAATAAGTGTAATCTCAATATGGCATGAATGATCAATGCTTGAAGTAAAACATGTTTGTAAATCATTCAACTTGCATAAAACATAATAAATATGTGGGAAGAGACCCTAACTGACAAGAGTAAGACAAAGCGAGCTACAACGTGGAATCCCGATGACTACCCCTCATCTATAAAGAAGTGGTCTATTTCCCAAGGTAAACCATACTTCACCTTATGGGAGACCATCCCATTTCGGAGAAGTAACCCCCCTTATGGGAACCCGTGCCATTTCGGGGTAGATTTCATGATAAAGTGCACTAATTGAATCCACTAGTATAGCAAGGGTAAAGTATAATCCTATGTTGGCACATAGTTTGAGGAAAGGAGTATGGACCCTTGAAGATAGTCCAAGCCTACATCCAATCAATCGGTGCTAAGTCTAATCCGACGGAATACTTGAAATAATCATGCTTTAATTATAACATCAATAGCTTGTAAGGACATGACTTGAGTAGCTCATAAGCTTGGTTGACCTCTAATGTTGATCCTAACTTGCAAACATGAGAGTCATGATAATAATACATGAACCCTTGCATTAACATGAATGGCCCACAAGAGGTAAAAATCTTGAAATAGGGTGTAACTTGATACTTATAACATCATAGATTCTTTTCAAGAATTCACTAAGTGTTTGAAAGCCCTTAAACATCCTGGATTCAATCGACTTGCAAAATCATGTAATAGATCATCAATAAATTGAGAATTTTTGACTTGACATTTTATCAAACACTTGGTGGGTTCATGATACTAGTTCAAAATTATGCAATTCGAGAGTGAAATAAGATAAGAAAACTTAATTCAAATCAACCCACCAACATGTAGTAAAACCCTCATGTAGGGTACCTTGAAATCCATCATCAAGTCTCATAATAGATCATAGTTTCATAGCTCAAAATATATATCACCTCAATAGGCATAGTCAATTCATGGTATAAGCTTGAAATAGATGGACATGCATAATCAATCAATATTTCATAAAACCCCAACATAATTTATACTCATAATCAATAATAAAAGATACCCATAGGTAATACAACTTGAAAACATACAATTTTCTCTACAGGTTCTTTAAAATCCAGGTTATATCCACCTCCCACCAATTTTGACCCTTGATCGAGATTATGAAGTTGGATTTTTGATATCATGCACGGATTTTGAGATATATGAAAAATATGATTATGGGCATTTCCAAGCACATTTTTGGGGCATTTCAATATCTCCCCCTTGGGAACATTCGTCCCCGAATGTCAAAGAAACGTTCATAAGAGAAGTAATCACGAAGATTTCAGCCTGACATGAATGCAACAAAAGCATTTAAACATCATTTTCAAAAAGTCTCAACTTGAATGTCAAAAATCATCATAAACTTGTTACCATAAACATGAATGCATGCAAAATGACATGAGGGCTAAAACCTATGTCTTGAAATTATATAGGGGACTTAAATTAGTACCTTCAACTTGAGTAGAGTGGAAAAGATATGGATATCTCTTTCTCATGTCCGCCTCGCCTTTTTATATGACACTTTCAATTTGTTGGTTCCTCCAAAGGACCTTGACGGAAACTACATCTTTGATTCTCAACCTCTTCACTTGTCTATCAAAAATCTCCACCGGGACCTCCTTATAGGGCAAATTATCTCGTACGACACCCACAACATCCAAGGGCACTATAGCACTTGAGTCACCCACACACTTCCTCAACATGGAGACATGGAAGACCGGATGAAATCATATTCGTCTGCATAGGCAACTCCAACTAATTTGTGATCTTACCCACTCTCCTCAAAACTTTATAGGGACCAATCTTGGGCTCAATTTCCCCCTTCTTGCCAAATCGGACCATACCGCTTATGGGTGGGACTTTCAAATAGACCCAATCACCAATCTCAAACTCAAGTTCTTCCCTTCTCATATCGGAATATGACTTTTTCCTACTTTGAGCCTTCTCAAATCTCTCTCTTATCAACCTTATCTCCTCCAAAACATCCATAACAAAATCTGGAGCATTCAGAGCCATCTCTTTAAGGTACCTTCCTATAGTCTCTATCCATTCGTATGGTGTAGGAAAGAATAAAATAGGATGATTCATGAGCCTCTTTCACAATCAACTCCCTCAGGTCATCAACATTTGGCACATACAATCTACCTTGGTACCTAAGGGTACCATCTCCCCCTTGGGAGAAAACCTCCACTTTATCACCTCTCACCAAGGTCTTCAAATCTAGTAAGGCGGGGTATAGATCTTGTTTTGCCTTTACCTCCTCAAAAAAGGAAGTTTTAAAACCATCAACTACCATTACACCACCATTATTAACTTCATCCAACCTAACCCCCAATATAACCAACTAGTGAACCTCTCCACCTGTTTCCTTGCCACCATCATCAACATAAGCTAGAGTACCCATGCATACTATACTTAGAGCATCGGCCCAATATTAGCTTTGTCGAGGTGATAATGCACACTCACATCATAATATCTAAGGAGCTATTACCACTTTTTTTGTCTCAAGTGAAGATCTTTTTGGGTGAACACATATTGAAGACTCTTGTGGTTAGTAAACACATCAACATGAACCTCATACATGTTGTGACGCCAAATTTTCAAAGAAAATACCACGGTTGCCAATTCAAGATCATTGGTGGGATAATTCTTCTCATGCACCTTAAGTTGCCTAGAGGCATATACTATCCCCTTACCATTTTGTATCAAAACACACCCCATGAAAATTCTTGAGGCATCACAATATACAACAAATCCTTCCAACCCTTCACGTAGAGCCAAGATAGAGCAGAGACAAGCTTATTTTCCAAAGTTTGGAAACTCTTCTCGCATTCATCGGTCCACATGAATTTCGCCTTCTTTTGGGTCAACTTTGTCATGGGGGAAGTAATAGAAGAGAGCTCATTTACAAACCTCCAGTAATAACCTATCAAATCCAAGAAATTCCTAATATTCGATGGAGTCAAAAGTCTAGGCTAATTTCTAATCGCCTTCATCTTGTTAGTATCCACCTTAATGCCATCACCCGATACCAAATGTCCAAGAAAAGCAACCATTTTCAACCAAAACTCACATTTTTCATATTTAGCATACAACCTCTCCTCCCTCAAGATTTGCACCACCATCCTCAAGTAATTCACATGCTCCTTCTCACTATGGGAATAAATCAAGATATCATTAATAAAAATCACCACGAACAAGTCAAGGTAGGGTTTAAAGACCTTATTCATGAGATCCATAAATATAGTCAGTGCATTAGTCAACACGAAGGACACAACCACAAACTCAAAAGTGCCCATACATAGTCTGGAAAGCCGCCTTTGGAATGTCACACTCCCCCACTTTCACTTGGTGATATCCGAACCGAAGATCAATCTAAGAAAAGTGACTAGCCCCTTGAAGTTGATCAAAAAGGTCATCAATCCTTGGTAAAGGGTACTTGTTCTTTATGGTGACTCTATTAAGTTGTCATTAATCAATGCACATTATAAGAGAACCATTTTTTTCTTCACAAACAACACTAGTGCACCCCAAGGTGACTTACTAGGCCTTATGAAATTGCTCCTTTAACTCCTTCAATTCCGCTGGGGCCATACAGTAAGGGGGAATAGAAATGGGTTGAGCATCGGAAAGGAGATCTATACCAAAATCTATTTCACTTTTGGGAGGAACGCAGGAAGCCCATCAAGAAAGACATCAAGAAACTCATTAAAAAATGAAACCGAATCAATAGGAAGGACTTTAGACTCAACATCCCTAACCCTCACAAGATGATAAAGACAACCCTTAGAAATCAACTTTTGGGTTTTAAGACAAGAAATGAATCTACCCTTGACCTCCATATCACGACTCTCCCACTCAAAGATGGGCTCATTAGGGAATTGGAATTTAACCCTACGGGTTCTACAATCAATTTATACGAGAAAATTTGAGAATGAACTAATACCACGTTCGAATATCTGGATCGAAATCCCAGTGTCGAAGATCAACTTCACTCGCTGAGAAATCCGTTCAGAATTGGATAGTTGGAAGGCATATTCTTTGATTTCAAAAGGGGAATTGGATTTTGAATTTCAAAATTCCCCAATTTCGTCCAGGGATAAGATTTGTAGGTTACTAAAATGGGCAGAGAGTGGAAATTTACAGAAGAATAGAGAAATAAGATTGGAAAACAATAGTATTCTCATAGCCAGAACTTGTCGATTCCATTGTGCTTTCATCGACATTTCATTTGTGGTGGCAA